>JAQGCY010001191.1:0-11562 GCA_034700645.1 Xenylla mediterranea
AATGTAAAATGTTCTCATGTTCTTTGATAAGTAATATGGGAAAATGTATGAGAGTTCGTAACTCCTCAGTTCGCGTCCGCAGAGAACAGAAAAAAACAACCTGTAATTAAGGGATTTATTTATGTTTTCTGCCTTTTAACTATTTTGAGATTACATGGAAAGACAAGGATTCCGGTTCAGAATCAGAATAATGCTGACTTCTTGGCAACTTGATTTAAGTTTATTTTATATTACTTAAAGACAGTAGTAGTAGTGCCAGTCTCCTTTTTCAATTGGAATATTTAAGTCTGTTGTCTGCAAGTAAACCCTTTGACAAGTTAATGGTTTATTTTCAGTAATTTCAAGAGAAGTATAAGTATAAATGGAAAGGTAAACTTTATAATTCCGGTGAATGCTTTACTTTAGTTTTATTACAACCCTGTTTTATAAGCTTTTAATGGAACGTTGTTTTTATACCTTAATGGAACCTTAGGTTTATGGTGATATGTAAATAGACTCAAATTAAGACATCTACCTTGAGTCAACAGTTGAAAAGTAAGTAATAAGTACAGTAAGAAACTACTAAGAAAAAAAAGTAGTCGCCTTCTATCATATCTAGTTTTCTTAAACAAATAAAAGTTTACTCTTCTTCCTTTTCTTGAACTGTTGAATTTATTTATTCTATTCTATTTAACCAAGAGGAACTCTTTAAATCTTTTTTCTCTCCAGAGAGTGACAGGTGAGACGGTGGAAGATACTGTCGTTGTCGTCTATGACATCCTTTTGACAGTTTATAATTAGGTGGGTAAGGAAACAACTTATCGGAAAAAAGGATAACTAATGAAATATACACAGAATAAATGGATATGAAAATGAATGAGACGACGAAATTTTGTATTTCCTATATACATGGTTCATGGCATTTTGACATTATTCACACCCAGACAAACAAACCATATAAATATATAAAATAAAATGTATAAATATATATGAAAACCACCTTTTACTTTGTATATTTATAATTATAACGGTGTGACAAAGTTGCACAGGTACACTAAGCAAATTTAACAAAATTTTACATTTCCGGTGATGTTTTTATAGCTATGTATGTATATGTGAAATTAATTAAATAAATGATATTCTTACCTTCAAATTGTCCAGAATAACTCTGCAATGATGTCCAGTCTGCTGAGCGGAATCCATTTTGATTTCATTATTATGTCCAGTAAGGGTTGAAACTAATTCATCATCGATTGAAATTACAATTGATTTTAATCCATCAATATGTCTATTTGCATTTTCTTGACCCTTGACATTGACCACGTATTGTCCAACGAATAGTAATACTAATGGAACTAACACGGTAACACAATGCTGAAAATGTGGCTTCATATTGAAAATTGAGGTGATCAATAAATCTTCTTTTGTCAAATGTACATATATAGAACAATTCTTTTAAAAAAAGTGTTCTTCTTCTTCGTAACAAATGTAAATTGTTTAAAACATTTCTAATGTTCAAGAATAAATTACAGTTTTAACATACATTTTCATATATTTGATTGTTGTTAGTGAAATAATAAATGACTTTATCCATCCGACGTCTTCTTTTCTTATTTATTCTGTTAAACAGGACGAAACGAAGGAAATGTGCTTTTGTCTTTTGTATGAGTCAATAACAACGGACAGTTAAAAAATTGATGTTAACAAGAATTATTGCAAACGGTTGGTGTTCACTGTGAATTGTGATGCTTCACCAGGCAGGCAGAAATACTAATTTCCTCTCTTT
The DNA here is from genome assembly GCA_034700645.1 of Xenylla mediterranea. Classification (NCBI taxonomy): domain Eukaryota; kingdom Metazoa; phylum Arthropoda; class Collembola; order Poduromorpha; family Hypogastruridae; genus Xenylla; species Xenylla mediterranea. The sequence continues at coordinate 1,766 of JAQGCY010001191.1, forward strand.
TTCTACTTCCAAGGGAAAAGCACGAAAACCAGATGAACCTTTCTTCCTGTAATTGAATCCTTAAGGATGAACAAGTGTAGAAGCTCATTCAATCAAATGAATTTTTGGGTCCCTTAAAACTTCTTAAAAGTTCACATTTAACATATGCACACATATGCATTAAACTTGGAACACAAGGACATTTTTTTGTTTTTACTTTTAATGAAAAAAGTCAAATTACACTGCGGTATAGTACATACATTAGGAGTGTAGAAAACAACTTAAAAGGTTTACCAACTGTTGTATTGTAACTAATACTTGTTAGTTAATATATTGTAAGATTGAACATGTGGCGAGGGTAAGATGTAAGAATTTTCCTTTTAACAATAATGAAGAACCCAAACCGTGACAGAGAAGATCTTTGGAAGACAAGTGCTTGGAAGCAACTGAAGAATCTTAAGAAATACATTGATGCTCGTACATACATACAACAAGCATAGTTAATAGTTTGTCCTCAGCATTATTAGGCCGGCATCCAAGGTTGGTTTTGTTATTTTGTTCGCTGGCATCGCTGGTACTGGGTTGCTTGCAATTGCTATTGCTTGCCAGATGATATTCCATTTTATTCCAATCCAAAAAGAAGAATAATGTTTTTAAAGCTTGGGGCATAGTCGTCCCATTACGATTACGATGAAGCTCCCTTTGCTTTCTTTATTCTTTCTTTTTTCTTTCTTGTCAAGTATAGTTAGTTAGGCGTTATACATTACAAGACGACGGTTAGGCACTATTTTTTTTAATCTCGACTCGTCCTCTTGATATTGAAATGAAACTATAAATTACTCGACATGTAAATCCACTCTCATTTTATTGTTACGGAGTCAGAGATGGGATCCTTTCTAAGTGTAATTGTTTGTAATGTTCCCCAAGACTGACTGACAATTTTTTACCTCAAGCTCTAATACTCCTGGAGGAACAGGCATAACAATCAGAATCCATAAATAACTTTTATCAAAGCTAAATTAGCCATACTCTTCCTTTCAAAGAAGCAGAAGTCGGAAGGAATTTGCATATCCACCAAAATAACGCTTCCATAAAGCTACCCCATACGCTGGTTTAAAATGCTCAATTTTGTATTTATTCAAGCATTGTTCTACGATTATGATCACAGTTTCCATGTACAAGGCACAACTTCATTTCCTTAACATCAACTTCTATTGAATCTCTGTTTGTTAAGGTTAAGATCCTAAGAACACGTGGTGGTGCAAAATTGAAAATATACTCATATACTCATATATAGTAGCCAGGACCAAAGTTATTTTCATAGATTAAAATCTCCACCAGGGAGCAAAAAGAAATGAAATCATGACTTGTCGGAGTCTTCTTTTCTTTTTAATTGAGTTTTTGTTCCATTATAAATTAATATGTTCTTATTGCTAAATTTAGCCTACCACACATTTCGAATTTTAATTTTTAATTGGATCGGATTGCGAAGACGCCTTCCTGGGTTATTGAGATTTTAGGATTTAAATTGAAATTTTTTGTCGCCGCAACGGTTCCACTGTTTATCCATGGTCTTCTACAAGAAGAATTCGAAAACAAAGACAAATCATTTTCATACGAAGAAGGAAAAGTCACTTGCTGTTAAGCCCTTCTTTTAATCCAAGGGTAAAGTTAAAGCATAAGAAATTCATTACATTTGAAGGAAACAATGCTTCAAGCAGGTTTGAAACTTCTTGAGTTCTTCTGGAACCTCATCCTGTGAACTAGTCAATTGAATAAAATATAAGGGTACTTTGGTAGTCATTTCTTATTCCAAATGCATACCAATTCGTAAGTACAAGTACATACAAACGATTGAAATGACTTAAGTTTTTTATCCGTCCATCCTTTTTCTCGTTTTCTGATTTAATCCCCTTGGGTTTTTTATTTAATGCATGAACAATGGGCTCAATAATGATGCAGAAGGGGTGTAACTCTTTAGAAATAGACAGAGACAAGAATAGTCGAAACATAGAATTTCAAGAAAAAAAAACATTGTCTTTTAATATCACTTCTCATATCCCACCTTAATTGATATACGTGTGTAATATCTAAAGAAAGAACACTTGAATTCACTCTTTCACAAGAAGCGTCCTCATCATCAAATCCATTAACGAACATCCAATATAAAAATAAATTTTAAACTACATTAGAATCTCCTTGGACTTACCTTTGAAGTGAGCGATGAATAAACTTAGTTGGCAGGGTGGAGATTAAAATTACTTTCATTTAATTTAGCTCCAAATCAATTAATTAGGCGTATGATAGTTATTGGGACATGTGAATTGAAATGATACGGTTCTATGGACCTTCTTTATGCTTTTGTTGAAGAAGCTCACATTTAAGGAAAAAGTTTTGATAAGAATTATGGATTCTGCCAAACTGCCAATGCATTAATGTTTTGTCAAACTCAAAAAAAGTTCTACAAAATGACATAATAATTTAAAACCGCCCAAGTAAAGCAGAAACCAGAACATAAATTCCCTTTACAGAGTTAATTATGCAGTATATGAATTTACGGAAACTCCATCCCTGCTGACTCAAAACCGTTGAAAAGTGATGATAATTTTCATCAAATTCCAACTACTGGCTGGCGGATAGTTATATAATGGCATGCAAAACAAGTAATAATTATTTTCTTGTAGTGTCTCTCTCTCCGTACCTAATATTTAGAGTGCGACGAACCAAAAGCAAAATCTGTTCTGTCTTTGAGACACCATTTAGCATGTATTTTATCATCCGGTTTACTGGACGAAAAGGCAATTATTATCTTTCCGCCTATATGAAAACTGCTCCAATTCTTATCCTTAGGGGAAACAAGTCCTCTTAAATATTTAGTTGTACTCCTAAATCAAGAAAATTTTAATACCTTATTTAATAAAGAATTTAGATATGCCTGGACATGTCCCAATTGAAACATGAGAAGTATAAAAATGAGAGCAAAAGTTGTTGTCTTGTGTGATAATTAGAACTGGTTTTGAACCCTTCTAGGCAGGACATAGAAAAATTGTAATAATAATCAAACTTCATATATCCAAAGAAAAATAAAAACATTTACATATTATGAGAAGAAACAAGTTTTAAAGCTTTGGTTGGCTGGAAGGGACCATCGCATTGTTACTAACTAACTAACTCCTTGTATTAGTATTTTATTCATTCCTTACTATTTTAATTGTATGAAATGAATATAAAATGTGCGTATGAGGGCATAATTACAAATTAGAACTTTTTTTCCAATTCTTACTTCAGTCTAGTTTAAATTTGGTAACGAGTTTTTATTAGTCATAATAAAACCATGTTCACAAGTCTAAAAAACTTTAGTTTTGATTTCAATCTTTCTAAATGTAATTACTTGGTTTTGGATTTGGTTTGTTGTTGTATAGAAGAAATAAATTTTCACACAAATCTTGCATTACTCAAAAAAAGCTTCGTGTCGACATTCCAGATACATAACCATAATATGACAGAGGCTCAATAAAATTTTATGGGTTTTCTAATTTGCAGGTTTAGTTGTTTAACAAACTAGACTAAAATTTCCAATAAAGGAAAAACACGTCCTTGTTTATCTTCTAATTTTACTGACAGTATTAATGAAAATTTATAAAGGTAAATTAAGAATGATGAAACATTTGGGATTGGATTGGTACATAATTTTTTGGTAGACTAGACTGAATAAAATATTTGTTCCAGATGCACATGCATTGTTTTCAATTCAATCAATGTGAAGCAGGAAAAGTAAAAGCAACTTTTTCTATCCAATTCATCCAAGATACAAACAAAATAAGAGCAAACTTCCATCGTTCCATCCATCAGTTAATTCCTCGTATCGAAAGTCTTTTCAATTTTTTTTCTGATATGTTATTATCATTTATCCTTTCAATTTAATATGCATGGAACACCACATCATCATCAACTGCCTATACGAGATTAAAAGTATTTGAACTTGAACTTGAACTGAATATATAATAAAGAGGATCAGATTTACTGAACATTTATTTTGACTTTAAGCTGTAATGCATCATTGGGAAGGTGTAACGCCTTCTTACTAACTGAAGTAAGGCTGAAAAATCTCAATGGAAGTGAATCCAACGATCATTTTTCATTTATTTGCAACCACAAAAAGATAATGTGATAGGCGTCTAAATTTTAAATCATTATCAAAATATGCAGAGTTGAATTGAAACATGCTCCTTTTAAGTTATCCACTTTGTTCTTACATGAGCGCAAATATATTTTAGCAATCATAAACGTAATTAAAACTAGGGTTCTTAAACCATGACAAGCACGTCGATAATTTCTCTTCTTTAACTTACTACTTATACTCCTCTCTCTAGCATTTATTACATAATTTTTCAAGGAACATGAAAGAAAATTATTATTTTCTGTACTAAATACTTGAGGCAATGTCCCGTCCCACCTCCTTCATTTCCTTTTGCAGTTCTATACATTTTAGTTCCGTTGTTTCTTTTTCTTAGAGTCCTCATTATTACGTGATTTTTGAAAAAAACATTAGAGAGACTAGAATGAGGCAAAAGCCCACAAGCACAATCAAGCCTTATTTTTTGGAAGAAATAATCGGAGTAAAGAAGCAATGGTACCTACGGAACCTATTATTAAATCCAAGATGTAATTACATACATGAAACTATTATATGGAATTAAGGAAAACAAAATAATACGGCCAAGATTCGATGTGACCAAATTGTTGGAGGCTTCGAAACTTTGTATGGTTGAACGTGAACCTAGTAACATTGATTCTGATTTCTTGAACTTCATAAAATAGAAAGAAAATGAAAAAGGATCCATTCGGTTATGAATTCTGTAATTAGTCATTCTCTTTAGCTTACCTCAGAGTTTCAGTTTATCATCCCTTAAGGACTAAAAACATCAAACTCGTAGCCTCAAGAGCTGCATGTATGCATGAGGCTGGCATGCCGGTACTACTGCTACCTTCTGACAGCATTAATCTTACTGACAAGGAATAATTTTGATAATCTAAGAATGTAGCTGTACTGTAGCTACTTTTGACGTTTGTAATAGTAGGACAGAGTGCTATGAAGTTATGATCTTTGTTGTACATATAATCAAAGTTGTATAAAGGCTATTATTAGCAAAAATGATTGAGGACTTAGTATGTCCTTATATATTTTTCCATAGTCAATTATTTTTATCCAACAACTAGAAATAAAGAAGAATGAGTAATGTGTTTTACAGCTTTCATTGTTTCATATGCGAAAGGAAGGAGCAACCTAGGAAATACATTGTTATTTTTGATGATTAAAAATTGTTTGTAATTATTGTTCGTTAGTATCTGGATAATTGGTGCAGCAATGCTTCTTTAGAAGCTTTTACCAATGCAATGTGAACGACTCCTTAATTATTTTCTATCGCCTTAAACAACCATATAACATTTTCCCTAGTTTTATTGTTACGAGACTGGATATCAAACTGAAATGAATACAAAGAGGTCTTTTTTGTCTTATTCTTTCTTACCTTTTCGTATTCCAGACTACTTTAAGAAGATTTGTTACACACTTCATTAAGGGTTGATGCTCCATTCAAACCGCAATGTTACCATTAGCTTTAAAAAACATCGGGTCGATTACAAGTTCTTAATTTAGTGTGCACGTAATAAATAATTAGATAGTAAGCTTTTAATCCTTGATTTCATTTCATAATAATAAGTTTCCTCTCGATTAAATAAACCAAAGTGTAATGTCTTGCCTGCAGTTCAATAAGATAAAGAAGAAATTCGATTGTGAACTAAAAATAAAGAAAATAGCACAGCTTTATCGAAAACTTAAGATTTTATAAATTCCTGACTACTCGTCCTAGCCCTTACGTATTTCGTGAATCGTCACGCAGTTCACAAAATTCGGTTGAAATAGTAATCAATTTGCATCTTGTCGAAAAATGAGACGTTTATACAAATTAGTTGTCAGTAATTGTTAACAATGAATCTAGTAGGAGCTTTAAAAGTAGTAGGGGTTAGTATCGTGATTCATGACAAATCTTCACCGTTTTGATGAAATCAAAGGAAGAAGATTTTGATCTACGCATTGGCAGCCGAATCCATAGAGTTCATACAAAAGGAAACTTTTTTTTAAAGAACGAGTTGAATGAATGTCAATCATGTACAAAGTGAATTGAATAATATGTATGGAAAAAGAATTAAATGATAAAAATCTAAATATAGAGGAGGAAAGATAATAATGACTCTGCAAGCAGGGTTGCGGTTTGAAGAAAGAAATAAATAATAAGTAGTAATACTGAATTGTTCTTCCTTTTTAATTTTAGAAAAGAATAAAACATGATGTAATATCTAGTTGTAGTTGGAAAATTATTTTATTTGTAAGAATAAAAAATATAATTAGAAATCATTGTATCTAAATGAATCCCTGGGAGATGAAGAATCCAGGCCTCCATGATGCTAATTTAAACCTCTCAACACGATATCATTATTCCTTGCAAATCTTATAACTAGTTCAATCATGTGGGTCTACAGTTTTCCAAATTTTAATTATTTATGTATGTACATCTACATCAGGATTATTGCAGATTCTTTCAACTTAAAATTTAAAATGAAAAATCTTGTATTTTCAATACCAGGTGAGTATTCAAAGAAGAAAAAAAAACTGAAATTCTGAATGTGAATGCAATTATCAACTTTTCGTGTGATGATACTTTCTTGAATTTAAATTTAAATGAATTAATTCCACTTTTACGCTTGCATTGCATCCATGTTGAATTTTTTATACGGTATACAAGGAGGAGATGATAAATGACACTATCGATTATGTAAATGACAATAAGAGTAGAAGAATAATAATAATTCTATTATTATTTAGTAGTTCTTTTATTGCACATGGATTGCATACTCTAAAATAATGAAATGCAATCAGAGAGAGAGAAAGAAAAGGATTGATGAGATGTGTTAGAAGTTATTTTAATCTCACAAGATTCCGGTTTGAGGCAAGAAATTTAGCCTGGGAGCAGAGCAACTTCTTTTTTGATGCATCAAATCAATGCAATGTAATGTAAAGTTAATCTTAATCAGTATTTACTTCATCATCATCTTCTACTTCTTCTTGAGAGAATAGCAGATGGAAAGGATGTGATCTCCTAATTATTTGACCATCATCAGGTTCCTTTAACTTAAATGTCTTGTAACCTCAAATATCTTACGGAAGATTTAGATAAGAAAATGACAGACAAAGACGGCCCGGATTCATTTTATAAATGAAAATAGATTTTCGTGACAACTGTTGCTTTGCCCCTGTTTTTTCCAAGATTTTATTTAACAACTAAAAATTCTAAAATTGATAAAAACATATGCATGTGGGCTCTTTTTACATTAAAAAAAATTAAATTTTTAAGGGTACCAGCAATCCCTTAGAGAAACATGATTCACTCATCGCAAATAGACAAATAAAATACCAAGAGTACTGTAAAATAACTTTTTTAAAACATTTGAGGAAAATAAAAATGAACTAAGCGGATGTACACGTGCGTCTTGGAAGAAAGATCCAAAGATTTCTTATTTTTCTCAAGTAAAAACTTTCTTGCATACGATTGATTGAGAATCCAGCCCACATAAACCACGATGTAAATTGATATTTGATATCCATTTATTACCAATACGAGTTCTGCCGACCTAATGCCATCATCACGTTCTTATGTTTTTATTGTTGTATTGCTTCATGAAGAATCGAGAAGAGTTTTATCCGTATCGTATCCGTACATGGTACTTAAATATAAATGACGATATTTTGAGAAAAAATTAGAATTTTCGAATAAAACGTTTAGGAATGATTTTTTTTTAGTGTAAAACACACTATTAACAGTCAATGATATTGGTTGGCAATATGTTGAATAAAGCGACAGTCTTGTGATAATCGGAAGAAAAATCCTAGCTGGTTTCGAATTGAACCAATTTACTCAATGTTTTTAAATTGGTGCATATTTGCAAAAAAATGCATATATAATTAATATTATTTTCTTAAAGTTCTTATCTGGTGTGAAGACTAAAGTAATTCACCCGTGATGAGTATTTGATTTCACCAAGGTATTTCACTCATCGTCATCCTAGTATGTACTAGCATTTTTTACTAAGGATTATTTTAGAAATGCTTGACCAAATTTGAAACATGCTGATGCAGTTGTTTAATAATTTTAGATTGTACCTAAAGCTTATCGTTATCTCGTACATGAATAGAATCAGAAGAGACTAAAATTCTAAAATTCAGGATATCAATGAAGTTTAGGACAGTATTTATTCCAGAATCAACAAAATGACAAATTGGTTTTGGCTTGTTGAAATCCCTTCGAGGGAATTAAGGAGAAGAAGAAATGCTGTTAAAGAGAAGAATAAGAAGGATTAGGTTTTCCTTACTTTAAAAGAAAGATTAGTTTGGTATTAAAATGAGAATAGGAAGAAGAATCGAAGCATCAGTTTCGGAGTTTTTGTCAACTGAGAAAATGTTTTTTACTGGTCCCAGAACATTTTAAAAACAGCATCTGGTTAAAAATGAAATAGTTTCAGATTGTTTAAATCCTCATCTTCCTATTGTGTGACATGGATCATGGATGATATAGTAAGAAATCGGTTCGAATAGGATCTGGTCCAACCAAAATTATTAAAGGCCCACTGGTTGATAGTGCAGAAAAAGGTGTGTACATTAATTTGTTTCCCACAAGACCTTGTATTTTTACCTTGGGACAAGATTTTGTGATTCTGATCCTTTCCGGTTGAGCAATTGCTATCTCTTATTTGTTTGGGATTGCTTAGTTTGTCCAGCTAGAAAATTTTCTATATCCATTTGATCATCTTCCTACACATTTAAATGCTAGTTTGTCAAAAGCTAAGCCCTATTTGTATTGTGTAGGGATTATTTGCATATAGAAAGGTAAAGATCTCTAGAAATGAAGAATTCCATTTTCAATTTAACTGAAAGATAATATGCTTTCTCTATGATACATAACAGATAAAGATGAATTAAGCTGAATTTCCATAGACATGAATTTTCCATTTCGACCTCCCCTAATGTCAAGTTTCTTATGATAAATAGAACGATTGTGCTTGGACAAACTCAATTCATTCAACATAAAGTTCAAATGTTTAATGCCGTGTAAAGGTTCAAGCCCATGCCCAAGAAACAATTGAATAAGAACTTATTATATTGACGTGTCGTAAAAAATAATTTCAATTATTTCAAAAAGTTTTGGCATTAAAAACTAAAGCGTTTTATTTTTCTTTCAATTAATTACCCGTGTAAATTAATAATGAAATTTAAGAATTGTCATTAAAATTCGTTATAACGTATAAGCGTAAGCTATGGATTTATCTGGAACACGGTTCCAGATCCTTAGTATTTGTAATTGTAGCTCATACTGGTTAACAGAATTCAATAGATTTCTAGAACTTCGCAAAACTTCATTTTGAATTGCCGTGAAATACAGTAACAGAGTATTATACTTTTATTAAATAATTTTCTTTATTTCCTGATCTCTTAACGACTGCAAATTGCAAGGACGCTAACTAGAATTTCAAGGAATCTATTTTAGGCTACTGTATTAATTTAGCCTTAACTTTAACGATGTTTCTTTGACATAAAAATAAATGGTTGGATTTTACAAAATGCTTGACGCTTCTTGTAGTAATTTTCTTTCCTTTACTTTTGGTTTGGTTTATGCCTTTTATGCGACATAATAAGGATTTGAAGGAAATTCAAAAGTGGAGTTTCATCATTTGCAGTTTCATTTCACTCGGAAGAGTCAGAA
>JAQGCY010001192.1:0-11561 GCA_034700645.1 Xenylla mediterranea
AAAGCATTATTTCATACGACTTAGCGGCACTTATACTCACGGCGTTCATCGAGTTTTTCCACGGGTCGATTTTTATTCTTCGTGTCGATCCACTTTGTTGATTTTTGGAACTTTGCGTTCCTATAGCAACAAGCGCTAATATGGTCAAATGACTATATTTTGAGTTCGGAATTGTTTGAAAATTGATAAATACGAAATCCGGGAGCGAGCGTAGCGAGCTCAACTAGAACCCGGCCGAGCTTTGACGTCGACCAATAACAAAGAGGCAAAGCGAGCTTTGCCGGGTTCTAGTTTCAGATACATAAAATACAAATGTTTCTTGTCTCTTCAGCTTTTTGTCTTTGTACAATTTCCTTCGCTACTTTGCATTAACTTTAGATAACGAATATCTGATAAAGCCATAGGTAAAAAATAAAATAGTAGTCAAATGGAGCAAATGTAATACATGAAAACGAAAGGAAATGAAATGGTAGAAGATTACAAATGGAAGGAATTAAACTGATGAGTTGTTTCCCATGTAAAATTAAGCATGACGAAGGAAGAAAAATTCAGGATTTTAGACTTTCTCTTTGGTTTTTCGATGCATCTACTTTCTAATAGTAAATTATGCAAAGATAGCTAAATTATGTAATTTCATGACTCTGTGATTTTTTCTCTTGGAGGAATGTACATACACAGATACAATTGGCAAGCCAAATACATTAGATATTATTATCTCATCTATCAAATTTCCCAGTGCCTTCCTTTCCTTCATGGTCGATTTAAATTTGAATGATTTTCCTTTTAGGTATAATCAAAATCACGAAAAGTAAAAGCACAATTTTCAGTATTTCTTTCCCCGATTCAAGTTGTATATTTTGAATTTTATTATTATTATGTCTGCCTGTCTACAGTTTGACCATGGCCTTTCTCTTTCTGAGCTGTTTTATTACTTTTAAAGAAATAATCATGATCACTAGAAAGTCCAGAATTGCGTATTTTCATTTTCAAACTTTGCTTTCACAATAAATGTGTTAATGCAGGAAAAAACTGGATGAAAGAATTCTACTGTAAAATTAGTCAGTCAAATGCAAATTTTTACTTCTTTCTGAACAATGAAGGGTCGGGCATTGAGGCATAGCTCGTATAGGTTTTGTATTTTTATAGATTTTATATTATAAATATCATCTTTTTAAATGTATTTGGTATTTTGATTTTGAGAAGAGAGTTTCTGTACTATACAGTTACATACTTGATGAAAATTACCTCGTAAATCTTTTTCGTGTGCATGCATACTTGAAGTGAAAGTGGTGGTATATGCCTGCTGTGCTGGTCTAGTTTTTGATCTTGATGGTTTGATGTGAAGAACAAGACACAATACAATACAACAGGCAGGCAGGGAAAGCAAAGGATAGATAGATAGATATATAATTCCAATACAAAACCCAAAGACAAGACAAGGCTAGGTCTTCCTCTTCCTTGTGCATTATTATAGATGGACAAGTATCTATATTATGTAAAACTTGAGTCCGGTCGTCGTCGTTGCGTTGCGCTACTTGGTTGATTTTGGGAAAGCTTCGTTTCCACAGCAGCAGCAACAAGCGCTAATATGTCCAAATGACTATGAAAAGGCAGAGCGAGCTTTGCCGGGTCTATACAACAGGAGAAAGAATCAAAAGACAAGGTTTTGTTTTATGTACCAAAGCATACATTTACTACTACCAACCAACTTTCACTTCAACTTCACAAAGAAGGATATTTAGTCCAAGCCAGATCTAGAAGAAGATCGACTGAGGAGAAAGGAGTTTTCAAGTATTTTAGTTATGTCTATAACTCAGGCATAGTGAAAGAAAATTTACTTTACTTTCTCTTTACTTTTAGTTGTCACGAAGGAATCAATGCAGGAATGTTATATTGTTAGTTCTGAGAATAGAATAGAATGGTCTAAGATCTACAACTTTACTCACTACAAATACAGACTAGATTTACTCTAACTGTCCCTTTGGCAAAATATTATGAATTTTGAATCTTATTTATTTTTCCAATGAATTCATGCGGATGAATCCACTCCAACGCGTGCCCTTTATATCTTCTAAAATAGTAAAATATCAACTAAGGAATTTTTGATAGATTTTTTTTTAAGCAGATTCAAAATTCATCATCAACGCTATATAGGATTTTAAGACATGAGACATTTTGTGTATTGCATTGCAAACATAAAACGAAGCCTCTTGGGTCGGGCCCTTAAAATATTAATTATTATTCCTTTCCTATAAAATTCTAATTTAACCTCTACCAAATTGAACTAATTTAAACGCAATTCACGCTTATAAAAACAGCATTACTTTTTTGGATCTTTTTGATCCTTAAAGTATCTATGTGTCTGTCGGAAGTTGTGTGTTTAAGGCAAAACTAACGATAAAATTTTATGCCTAAAATACATTGCACGCGCTCACTCAACCCAAAAAAGTGGAAAGATAGATAACTAAAAGAGCTAAAAAGTAAAGTATACTTTTCCTAATCGATTCGATGAGAGTGAAATTTAATGAGTTTAGCTTTTAGCTTTAGCTAGCTGGGCGTTCTACATACACACATACAATAAGCTCTGTGGTTACTTGTGATGTATTCGTATTTGGCTCAAGTGAAAGTGAACTGAAGCCCCTTGGCATACAATCACGAATCACAATCAAAAATACACATACACACACATGATACATGATACGTTCTCAGTAAAAACTTGAGATAGTTTCATGTTTCAAGTGGCATTTTACATCAGAGTATTTGTAATTGAAAAATTAACTATCTAAATCTCATAAATTCTCATTTTTATTTTTAAATTAAATCCAATTTTACTTACCAAAAAATAAACACCAAACGGCATAACAGCAGCAGCAACTAATAAATCCGCAACAGCTAAACTCACAATAAAATAATTTGTAACATTTTGTAAGCTTCTTTCTCTTTTAACACTTAGAATAACTAAAAAATTTCCAAATACTGTTAATAATGGAAATATTAATAATAGAAGAAACCAATAATTTGGTGACAAATCCTCTGGTTGATATGGGCTAGTACAATTATTTAAATCAGTTCCATTAATATAATTAATCGTACAATTTGTTGTGGTTGTAACAGGCTCATCCTCTGCCCATAGGCCTTTCCACCATGTTGTATCGTTGTCTTGGTAATTAGTATAACCATAACCATTGGCATTGGGATCATTGAGATTAAGGGGTAAGTAGAGGGGTAGGCTTAGGGGCTCTGTGGGCAAGAGGATCCCTTCAATTTCTAAGCCGTTATTAGTTCCAGTTGTGGAGAGAACTGTTGTTGGTAAATTTGTGGTCAAAAAGTTATGGTTAGAATTGTTGTTGTTGGTGGCTATTGTTGTTGGTAAAAGTGGAGAAAGTCCAACTATTCCGGAAACCGGAAAACTTGAAGAACTATTCAAATTCATCGTTTGTATGTTTTAAGTCATTTCCTTTTCAGAGTTTCACATTTCTCTCAAGACAAAAAAAAATAATTCAAATCTATGTCTAGTTCAGGCAAAACTTGAGAAGCTAACTAACTTTCACTTTTTGACTTTCTCCTTCGTTACTCTGTTCCTTGTCATCATGATTTGCTTCGCTTTTGCTTCTTTTCCATCAACTTTTGCCAGCCAGCCTTGTCACCATTGTAATTTTTAAATAAATTTTCCTTGTACTTGTTGGTAGTAGTAGTAGTAGTAGTAGGAAATACTTAAGAAAAGGACCAGAAATGTTTAGAACTTTTGAAGAAAATGAAAATGACTATGACATTTCCCATGTTGATTTTCAAAATATTCTTTGCTAACTAACGAACTAACTGTTTTTCATTTTTTGGAGCAAAGAAATGCTTTACTTGACTCCAAAGTTTATTACTCAAGCTTCAAGTTTGAAATGAAATGAATGTCAAGCAACAGCAGCTTCTTCTTGTTTATTCCTTCCTTTATACACAGTTAGTTAGATGGAAATCTAGAGAGAAAAGAGCACAGATGTCATTCTTAATATATCAGAAAATTTTTCATGTTATAAAACTAAAACTAGAGAAACTAAAAGGCAAACAGCAAAAAGCAAAATCCAATGTTCATGAACCATGAAATATTTAAACACTCAACAACTCAACTAAGCGAAAACAAAAAAGGTTGAGTAGAGAAAGACAATCGTAATGAAATGCTATGTCTATTTCTGTGAATTTGTATGAATGTTGGCATAAGGAACATCAGTCAAATTATGTAGGTAATTTTTGCACTTAGAGTTAGACTTTACTTTAGATTAAATTGGCTTTGAATAATCAAGATTTATTGAAAGGTTTTATATTTTAATTAATTCATTTTCTTGATTAACTTTGAACAATCAATGAAAAGAAAACATTTCCAATTGATGCATGCTTTCTAATAATGAAACAAAGCATTTTGAGTTGCCCAGGATCCCCGCTAAACTTTGAAAATGTTATTTAGTTCAGTTGCAACAAATCGCGCGATTTTCTTTTCGAGTCTGCGATTTTCGCACTAAATCGCAGTGCGATTGAGAATACCTTAAATCAAACTTTAGCAAAAATTTATGTGTCTCTAAACTATAATTCTATTCCTTCCTTGTGTTTCTATTCTATTCTATTTTTCATCTGACTGACAAAAATAAAATCTTAAGACAAATCAGCAGTTAAAATTTTCTTTTAAAAGCATATCAATGTAATATTTCATCTTCTTCTTTCAAATTCTTTTTCCTGATCTTTAACTTCAAAAGTCAAAGTCAAATTCTGCACAGGCTGGGGAAAAAGAGACCTTCTTTTTCAAATCTTTGAATTTTCTAGAATTCATCTTTACTTTATGTCTTTGAGTCTTTGACTAATAAATTCTTTTATTTCATTTTTTCTTCCCTTGACGTTCAATCCAACTTCAACATATACAAATACAAATGAAAATAAGAATTTTCTTTATTTCCAATGTCTATGCAGTTGCGAAGAATTCAGAATTAAGCCCGACCCAGAATGAAACCTATTTGTAGCAGATGAGTATGGAATGACCATAAATTTTAGAATACCTTGGGTCGGGCTTTTTTATACAAGTAAAAAACCATATATGCATAGTCAAGTCAAATATTTGTAATAAAAATTTTTTTGTTTCATGTAAATATTTAGAAATCTAAATCTCTACTAAAAATTTCATATTTTTTTTTCATTTTGCTTTTGCTGATCTCATTTTTCTTGAACTTTCTTTACACAGATATGACATAACTATAACTATAACTATAACTGCATAAGAAAATTAGTTTTCTGAAAAATTGAATTTATGAATGTATTATTGCATTACCCAAAAAAAAATCTATCGTCATTCGATCTTCTCGTATGAATTTCTAAACCCACCCTGTACAGAGTACAGACATCGACATCAAAAGATGAATTGATGAATAGACAGACCCACACACACAGAGTCATAGTCAACAGTCACAGTGAATGAATTTGGTGGATGGATACATGGAAAATTGAATCATCATTAATGCTACATTTTCTAGAAAGATGAATATGAAAATTGAATAAGTTTCTTTCATTTCCGTCTACGTCTTTTGTATAAAGTACAAGTACAACAGAACACAAGTATATAATTTAAAAATCCTACGTCATTCCAAATCGGAAACTCAATTCAATATCAATGGTTTTCAATTTTCTTCGCCTGATAATACGTACTATGTCACTATATGGCTTGACTTTGAAAGAGGGAGGAAGAATGATTGAAAACATTTTAAAGGGCAAAAAGTGACAAAAGTTGAGAAGAAATGATTGAATATTATAGCAATTATTCTGAGCGAAAGCTGATTTTGGTACCAGAAAAAAAGTGGCTTTCAAGGTATTCCAAATCGCATCGTAGCCTGCGATAATCGCAGATCCGCAAAGAAAGTCGCGATATTTGTCGAATTTTGTTGGTTTTTAATATTATTTGGAATCATTTAAATTCTTTAGCACCGAATCAAGAACTAAGCATTAGCTTGGAAACAAATGGAAAAAGTCAAACCACACGAACCAACGATCACTCTAAAGGGAAAATGTTACACGATAATAATCCATATAGTTAGTAGGTAAAGATTAACTTTTTGGAATGGCAATTGGACCAGCAATACCAATGGCTTGTGGTCATTTATCTGTCAAAAAATTTTCTTAGCGGATTATTAATATTTACTATGACGTTATTACCTATATGTGAACATGAGCTAAAAATATATTCGCATGCATTGGCATTTTGAAAAAAAAAATGTTTTTTTTACCCTCAAACCAAACCAAAAAATCCAACCTAACATGGAAAGTACAGTAAAAGTAAAACCAAACCAAACCATAAAATAAAAGCTTATATTTATACTTATACCATAGCAAACCCAAAAGTAAGTTAAGTACAACACGAAATGTCACATTTAATCTTATGAATTAATCTGATCCAATGAAATAGGAAATACGTACATTTATATATATGTATAGCATAGCTGAACTATAACTATAAATGAAACCTTACTTTCACTTCGACTTCCTCTGTCACTTTCTCCCTAAATAATCCGCGAATGGAGAAAAATATATATATTTTCTTTCTTCTGACTTTGACTTGAGTAGAACTTCAGGCATTTCTAGACCTACCTACATTAGTGGATTTACAATCTGATTTTCATCAATCTACTTCCATTTCAAACTAAAATCTCAACCCAAATCCTAATCGACAGTGATTAAATCAAAATCAGTTAAACTAGCAAAAAATATAATTTAACCTAATAAAATCTATCTAACCTAGAAAGAATTGTGAAAGCCCATTATTTGAATGACCTCGAATTGTCCATTATTATTACTAATACTTTTACTTCTTTACTCAAAATTGATTTGATTATAGGTTTAAATGGTTCCCTAATTACTATAGAAAATCTATCGTTAGCTTACATTTAGCTATAAAAATAAAGTATTATTGTTTATTGTTTATTGGAATTATACTATGGTTATGGGTTGTGCTTGGCTTTAGATTTAAGTATGCGTATACCAGAGCAAGAGAAAGCAAAAGAAGTTTAAAGTTTGAGAGAAAGCACAAGAGAGTAATTAACAGGAAACAACTTAAAATTTTCTACTAATTTCATTTTAAAACGGATTCAGAGATTCAATTTAATGATTATAACGGTCATAAATAATAAAATAAAAAAAAATAACAACATTTATCCAAAGCCCAATAAGTTTTGTTTCGAAAGATAGTTTTACTTTCTCTCTTTGTTTCAGCTTCAGGTTTAGGATTTGCGTGATTACTCATAATGTGTGCACTGAACACACATAAATTCATCGTTCCGTTTTGTGTACATATTGTATTATTACTCAAAATTAATTGCATCTTTTATTCACGCAAACCAGAGATTAAGATCTCTGCATCCATTTATTTATCAAACCCAACCAACACATTAAAAACACGGTCAACATACAACACAATAAAAGTAAAATGGATGTATGTGTGCATGTACATACATACAAGCATTGTATTTATGTGCCAAAGCACGCTATGGAAATTAAATGATTAGAATGAGCCAGAGCTACAGTTGGAAATTCTTAGGGAATAGGAAAGCAATAGAAATAGACAATGGAAAAGGAGAAAGTAGAATAAAAAAAAAAGCAAATGTAGAACAATAACATTAATGAGTCTGAGTTGGGCTTGGCTTGCCTTGGATTAGTCGGCTTTGTGCTTGAACTGAACCATAATATCATCCACATACATATTCATTTATGGATCACAAAGGAAATGAATTTTATTTTAGTTCTTTGGATATGAGTCTAAAAGAGGAAACTGGAGAAGGCGAGTCTCAAAAATTTGAATTTGTCTCCGCTAGTGCTTATTCGCGACAAGGTATTGTTTTTAGCACTGCATGCTATTTTCTGCGATTTCAGTCTCAAAAAAGTAAAAAGCGCACACTAAATGCTGTACATATTACTGCTATAAAAATGCGCTATTTAACAGTCCAAATACATTATAGCGCGAAATAGCACACTTTGATTTCCAAAACCAACAGAACAAAACTACAAAAGTGAAAGTCCAAAAACACCAAGAAATCAATTCGAATTTTCTCTAGCTGTAGTTCCCACTTAAGTCCTAAACTTTTCCTCTCTATCCATTTCTCCTACTTGAATTTAATCATTTGATGAGCCCAATTGTACTTTTAGTTTTAGTAAAACTAAAACAAGGCACAAAAGTATGTACGTAAAACTATGCTATTTCTATTCTTCTATATTTCGTTATCTGTTGTTATCTGTGTAGGGATTTGTATTTAAGATTCAAAGTTGTACTGTACTCTACTGTACTGTACTGTATTATGTATTATAACTATAAGTTTTATAGTACCAATTTCATTTAATTTCATTTCTATTATTTTTTTTGTTACTCTTTTGCTATGCTGGCTGCCTGATACTCATTTGGAGGATTTAATGTCATTTGTACTGTAAAGCTACAGAACAGACAGACGTACATAAAATTTTAGTAAAGACTTTAGTATAGAATTTCTGGATCCAGCTGCTCATAATATAATAAAATAAAATTAGAATCAAATACTTTCTCTACATACGAATATTTCAAGGTGAAAGTTCTAAACCAAAACCATCCGAGCATGCATATGGATGGCGATGGATCAATTGAATGAACAATACATTGGCAATTTGGTGTGTGATTTTGAAAGGCCTTCTTATTGTTCTCTATTTTTATTCATTTTACTTTTCACTCTTATCCTCAGCCTCAGCTCAGTCTATTTTCAATCCCAATCCACATATTGAGTCCTGTGAGAGAGGTAAAGGACAAAAGACTTTCACTGATTTCGAGACTAGAGAAAGCTTGCTTTCTCTTTTATGCAAATTACATATGCATAGGCATGGCAAATAGCAGCAGGATGCATCATTTTGTGGTCTAACTTGTGTGAATGTAAATTTTGTAAAAGCATTTGGTATATCATATATGTGTGCACTAGGAAGAAAACTATATTTGAATTTGGTTGAGGATTAGTTTAAGTAAAAACCAAACATATCATTTTAAATTTGTTTGCGTTAGAAAAGTAAGGTTTTTCTATGAATTTTTGCTCAACTTTTGTTGAAAAAATTCTCTTAAAACAATATTTTGTTCACAATTTACGTAATAAGACTAAATGAGTCAAAGGTAGCATTAGGACAGCATTAGATTTAAATTTCCTATATAAAGATATAACAAGCTCGACTTTCTCCGGTTGACATTGACAATGACAATAACATGCCTAAGAATCAATACCACAAAGAAAATATACCTCAAAACTTTCCCATCAAACTTATATAAAATCCCAGTCCGTTGTTATTTTTATTTTTATTTTTATTCTTCGTGTCGATCCACTTTGTTGATTTTTTGGAACTTTGCGTTTCCATAGCAACAAGCGGTAAAATGGGCAAATGCCTATATTTTGATTTCGGAATTGTTTAAAAATTGATAAATACGAAATCCGGGTGCGAGCGAAGCGAGCCTCAACTAGACCCGGCCGAGCTTTGACGTCGACCAATAACAAAAAGGCAAAGCGAGCTTTGCCGGGTCTAGTTGATGTACTTATAAAAAACAAACCTAATACTACCAAGACGACCTTTGTAGGTATAATTTGCCCATGTAATTTACTAATCTTCTGCCAACTGCCGAAGGTAGGGTATTTGCCCTCGCGTCCTTGATTTTGGCTTTGTTATCAAAGGATACAATACGAATACACCGAATACAAAATTACAGTACAATACAAAACATCCTTATATATTTACTTGTTTCTTTTCTTCTTTCACTTTACAAAAGTAAAAGTACGAAGGAAAGTAAGGTGAATGGTGAAAGTAACAGTAGCAGTAAGTAGTATTACTACACACTTAATCTCCACGGTTTCAGTTAAGTTCTAAAATAAATATCCATTCCAACCATTCCAGCTTTGACTATGGCTATGGCTATGGTTTTCTCCAAGTCCGACTAGTGTATGTAGGTAGGTATATTTTATTATGTTCTTTTTTTTTAAGTAAGTAAGTAACAAAATACAAGACAAGAATTTGTGATAAGGAATTGTATTAGCAACTGTATCAAGTAACAACAGCGAAACAGCCAGTAAAAAACTCGAAGAATAAAGTAGAATCCTATGTAGGATTTTTTTTCCTTATATGTATAAAAATATATATTTCCTTGAACCAACATAACAGCAGTATTAAAGTAGTTAACTGAAAGGATTTCATTCATCTTTGCTATGGCCAATGCCATTGCTCTAAGTCAGTCAGACTAACAGTAAAAGTCCAAAGAAAATCTAACCAAGTGTGTAGCGTAGCGAGCGAGCGAGCGAATAGCCATAAAGTTATACACTTATACGTACGGATTGCAACAAAGTAGTTGAAAATAGTGTCGTAAATTTTTTCTATTTTTCATTTATACGTATTAGTACATTTGAGAATTTTTAGAGTACTCAAATGCTTATGCTTGAATTACAATTTCACACATTCCATATAAATAATAAGTTAAGAACAAGAGAAAGCAAAAAACGAAGCTTCGGCTTGAAGCTGTTAAACATTTCTCATTTGCAACAGTTCGTTAAAAATGAAACTCATTACATATTACTGGACTTTTGAACTTTTCAAACGATATATTTAACCTACAAATTCAAAGGTATTTAAATTTTACAAATAAATATTCATAGCCTACTGCCTACTCAGAGGTATTTTTAGGGACATTATACATTAAACAGCATATGAATATTAATGTCAATGTGAAAGTAACATAGAAATATATTTTCAACTCAAAACCAAACCGAAAAACGGCAGGCAGGCTGGCTGACAGGCGACAGAACAGACATGGACTGCCAGACCACCTGGAATCAAATTGACGACAATAAAATACTTGTAAAATATTTCCTTCACTACTTACTTCGCATATGCATAAGAAATTTACAAAATAGAATTGGAATGTTCAAATTTAATTGTTTTTCTGCCTTTCTTCATTTGAGTTATTTGTAATGTTGTAAGTAAGTCGTAATTCACAGTATGCACAAAAACAACCTAATCTACATCAATGTCAAAGAACTAAAAATATATGTTTGTAATCGTAATCGTGAAATGGAATGCAATGCTGCTCTTCAAGCTATGTAAAAAAAACTGCCAATTCACAATTGCTTCGGTTGATTTTGATTCTATGTCTGTCTGTCTGATTGACGGATGATCAAGTTTATACAGTTATACATTGCATTTGTAATAATTTTCAACCAAAAATATGGAAACTATTCATTCATGTGTAAAATTTGTTCGTATTTGCATATTCGTATATCATACATAAATCAAACAGACAGAAAAACAAACATGAATGAATAGCAACAGGATTCTATTCCATAACTGTTGCACAAATACAAATACGCATAAAATGGAAACTAAAACCAATAAAAAATTGGAAAATTCAAATCGGAAACTCTCAATTCCTGAATTCAACTCGTTTTCTCGTTTGCTAAAGATAAAACGATTAAATTTCAAAATTTGATTTCAAAATCAAATCTCTACATTTGAACTTAAATTATTAAATTTCCGGTTCGATATGTAGAAAA
>JAQGCY010001193.1:0-11551 GCA_034700645.1 Xenylla mediterranea
TAAAGTACCTAAATAATAGCCCAAACCTACCGAAACTTTTCCAACTGGCTATATCTTGGCTTGAGAATGGACTTTCTGTTTACAAAGGAAACAAGAAATTTTTGCCTTATAGATAGCCAATAGAACAGAATTTTTGGGTAATAAAAATCGAAATTCTATAAACTTTGCTGTTTTCGCTCAATGCTCAGAATTGTGTACATAATGTACCCAGGAAAAAACAGGACAAATGAATATTGTAGGAAAACGAATAGAAAATCAAACATTAGAATCGAAGGAATCAGAAAATCCAAAGATAAGATCTAGTTTCACCTTGAGTGATTTGATTTTAGCGAAAAATCCCAATCCCACTTAGCTTACTTTTCACTTCATAAAGTAAATTAAAGTTAAGTAAAAGTCAAGTCAACTTTTTCTTTGGAGAAAGTACTCTGCTCTCTGATAGTGATATCAAATTTCTGTTCTAGTTCTGCTAATGTACTAGCAAACAAAAGCTAAAAGTTGAAGCAAAAGTCAACACTTTTTACTTATGTATGTGTGTGATAACTGATACCTGAACCGACGACGACAAACAAATAATATTATTAGAAAGTATTAGGTGAAACTATGAGGATTGAGAAGGCTTCAGCACAGCTATGAGTTAATAATACTTACTGATTACTTTACTCTCAAACTTTTTCCAATGAAATGAAATTTGTCGTATGTCGAAATGAACTTTCTCTATTCATTAGAAGCAACACCAAGATAGAAGAAAGTAGAAACTAAAATCCCAAGAAAAATCCAAAGGATTTGAAATAACAATGAAAGTATAGTATAGTCAGAGTGAGTGTCAAGTTTCTAATTCCCTTTAAGTCAATTTTTAGTACTAAAAGCACCAAGCTAAAGCTTCCAATTGTCTTTTTCTCACTGTGTAACTCAGTAACTGTAATTACGATGTCGAAATCAAAACAAATCAGTGTTGTAAATTGTAATTCTAGTTTCTACTAATAGTACGTAGAAGAAGAAACTTTTTACTTTCTCTTTTGAAGAGAAAGCTGTGCTCTAGTACTGCACTGTAGCTTAGATTTATGTTACAGTTATACTATACTTCCAACGCTGAACATTTTAAAGAATTCTATAATATAAATCAGACAGTTCAGATCACAGTCACAGTTGGTTTTTTTGGAAGAAAGAGAAATCCGAAATCCTTTTTTCCAAATCCAATGCCATTAAAGGTAAAGATAGCTTTCAAATTCGACGTTAATGGAATTTATCTAGACGAATCCCGAATTCTACTACTTTTTTTGGAATCGTAAATTGCTTTCACATACACACAGTGCACCTGCAGTCTGCGATTGGAATGAATTTCTCATATCACTCTACTTTTACTTTAAAAATCTGTTCTATGTAAGGTGTGAACTGAACCTAAAACTAAAAGCTTTAAAGCACTAAAAAAAATTATTTAAACATTTTAAATTCCAATTCTAGGTATCACTGGAACGAGCACATTCTCAAGAACGACAATCACCATTAATGGATAATCGATGGTAAAAATAATGGATAAAATTACAGTGTAATTTTCAACTCAATTCAATTCAATTTTCAAATTCAAAGTACAACTACAATACAAGTACAATACAATTTTATCTCAATCTCAAGCATTCATGAACTCAATTCAATTCAATAATTCAACCCTTCTTGGCTTCAAAGTTTTCCAAGCTATCCAAAATTCTGCTTACTTCTTTATAATACTCGCTTTATCAACTTTTACAACTGCAAAGCTCAACTTACTCACGTAAATCTATCCTACCCAACATAAATAAGGAAAATAAAATTGACCATACCATGCCTATTATTTTACAATTAAAACAAATCTAAAAAATCCTGAAACCTTTCAAATTACGTATTATTCTAATCCTCATTAAAAAGCCTAATAATAAAAAGTAAGATTGAATTCTCCCAATTATTAACTTAAATGTATGCTTATAATACATAATAACTTACTTTAGAATTTAAATGAAATGACGTATGAATGAGTAAAATAAATTCCAAAAAATTTGAACATAATAAAACCAAAATAGGTCGAAAAACTACCCAAAAGTATCCTGAACTATTTCAAAAAACCGTTCAAAATTTTAAATTTCAAATTCTAACCATAGTTTAAAGTTAAAACTACCCAAAAAACTTGTAAACAAAAACTAGCCAATACTGTAAAGTTCATAAGAAAAATTCATATTCTTACCTGTTCAAATCCACCAAGAAGCTCAATCGTATCCATTTCTGAATTAACTGTCATAATCCTTAATGGCTTTCCAATTAACTGTGCAATTAATTTCACAACTGATGTCTTCCCTGAGCCCGTTGGCCCAACTAATATTGGCATCCAACCCATTTCCAAACATAAACTCAAGGCTTCAAGGGCTGGAAGCTGATGTCGTAAAATTTGTAGGTTTGATGATTTGATTGAATTAGAATTTCTTGACAATTTCCCAAATCCAACAATTATTTCTTCATCTCCAAGAATCACATCGGATTGTCCACAATTAATCACTGAATCTGGTTCCACGGGAATTCCAAATTTCGTTGAAATTTCACAATATAATTGTATCATTTTGGTATGATCTTCTGGAGTCCGGAGTCTTCGGCCGTAGATGAAATCCACAAATAAATCTGGACACAAATAACCTTTGGTATTTTTACCCATTAAATTACCCCAACGAAGTAAATCCCGTAAATTAAAATCCCACGGTGAGCCTTTAGCACCAAATAATCCTAAAGCTGACACAGCCGTTACAACAGAATCCGCAAAATTTGTCATAATTTGAATACTTTTTTCTGGAATCTTTGGAAATGCCCCAGTTAAAATCCAATTTAAATCATCAACACTTAGTGGAACCATATAAACTTGAGTAAATCTGTTGAGGAATGATTTTGGTAAACTTTTCCTAGCTCCACCTTGTCTTACTGGATTTTGACAACCAAATATTCTTGTTCCAGCTCCAGATGAAGAAACTCCAATTTTAAAAGTTCTGTTCAATTCAGGAACAAATATTTCTCCACGATGATCCAAGCATGCATTTAAGCCTTCCAAAACGCTTTGAGACGCCAAGTTAAGTTCATCCAATAAAATCCATGAATTATTTTTAAGAGCCTGGAGCAATGGTCCATCTCTCCATGCAAATTGTCCACTTTCTTCTCCAGGTAAATCAGCCCCAAATAAATCCGAAATATCCGTTTGTTCACTTAAATTAATACGAACTAGGGAATAATTGCATAATTTTGCTAGTGCTGTAACTAGAGCTGTTTTTCCTACACCTGGTGAACCTTCGAGTAGAATTGGTTTGTTGAGTTGAAGAGCACGAATTACACGTAGTGCATTTTGACTTGTTGTTGGTGCATGGAGCGTAAAATCTTGGTGAGAATTTGCAGAAAGATTTTGACCATTTCGGTCAATTGTGAACGGTCCAACTTGTAAAGTTTCTGGAGTTAGGATTACTTTGGCTTGATTTTCATCTTGAGAGGTTGCAGGTTCAGATTCAAGGGATTTAGTTAAAGTATTCAAATATTGGATTGCTGAGGTTCGGATATTTTGTGAAATGGAGTTACTTACAAAACAAAAATTTTGATTAGCATAAAAAGAATCGTTCCAAAAATCAAAAATTGTTTGAAAATTTTCAAACAAAAGCTCAAAATTACACCAAAAATTGAAAGTTAAAATTTTAAGTAAAATACTTACTTATCTGTGCTACTCGCTCCACTTCCAATACCATCAAGAAATACCAAACAAGCACCATTTCTTACTGCATCTTCCAATGATAGTGATTGGGAATTCTGATTACATTTCTTCATAGAAATATTCACAAAATTCGTCCATGATAAGTAATCTCGAATACTGACAATCCATTTGTTCCCAAAACCTGACTCAGATCCATTTTGTAACCATTCAACAAAACTCATCATAATTTGACCAACATTCTTCCCTTTCCATTCTGGTTCTAAATTATGTTCAATTATGTCAATTAGGTCTTGTCCTAAGAATGAACCATCACACCATATTTCTGTAAGACGATTTCTTAAAGCTGGAGATAATTCCTTCTTTCCATAATCACCGCCTGGATTCATTGTACCAATAAAATGAAAGTTTGGATGAGCTACGATCAATTTTGGCGTTTCATCTCCTTTTTCAGCGATTAGAAGCGTACGCTCGGGTTCAAGTACAGAATTTACACGTTCTAAAACTGAATCATCAGCAAGGGATATTTCATCAGCTAAAAATATACCACCTTCTTCCATTGCTTCGACTAGAGGACCGTCTACCCATTCAAAAAGTCGATCCTGGAAAACAAAAGTATATTTGCAAATTAAAGTACACTAAAACTAGCTTTAGACTAATAAATCAGTTAAAACTTACACTTTTTTCACCCTGCTCATGATTTCGTACTGGTCGAAGTCCACCAAGAAAATCACTCCCTTCACTATGCATATGACAATTAACAGAGAATAATTTTTGAGAATTTAGAACTGTGAGTAGTTGTACAATGCTTGTTTTCCCAACACCAGTTTCACCAACAAGTAAAATAGGTTCACGAAATTTCATTGAGCTTCCAATTAGTACTGCTAAACGTCGAAGTTGAAATGTCCATACAATATGTTCAAATCCAGGTACATTTGCGTTGAGAACTTGTTCAAGGATTGGCCGGGTTACTGGAGATGTTTTATCGTGTACTGAAAAGAGATAAGAAAGTCGAGAATGCACAGTTTTTTCATAAATTCTATTATAGTTTTGACTACTGAACAATTGAATTTGGACGTGGACAAGGGTCCACCGGTGGACAGTGGACCGTCGCCACAGAACATTGTTCACTGTCCACCATTGGACGCCAAGCTATGACTATGACTACTGCCTGATTTATAAGTTAGCTTTGGAGTTTTGACTTACATGAAAATAAATTATCCGGACTAACAACTCTTTTGAGATGTTTTTGTAAGACTTCACGAATAACTTGAGCTTCTTGTGGATTTCGTACTTTTCCAGCAAGAACAAGAAAACCTTCATCTGCCAGGTGCTGATCCCAATCATAAAATGTTGTTGTTTGTTGTCCACTTAGACGATAACGTTCAGCCCATCTAAATAAATCACGTAGAGTTGCAAATCCATGTTTTCCTTCTAAAGCTGCACTGGATTTACGACGAATCTAGTAGCAGGAGAAAAATACGAGAAGCTTATGATAATGCACCCATTTTTTAAAGCCACAGCTTCAAAAGTCATAATGCTTACCTGTAACTCCTTAAGCACATTAATAATTTTCTTACAATATGTTTCTGGAATTGCACAACGCTGGTGGAGAATCGTTTCCAACTCTTTACTTGGAATTTCATCAAAATGAAGCTCAACAAATCTGTTCCTAAACGCTCTGGATAATAGTTTCCTTCCACCATAAAGTCCTGGTGGATTTTGTGTAGCGAACAATATAAATCTTGGATGTGCTGTTACAGTTGTACCAGTTTCAGTTATAAATAGTTGTCGATTATCATCAAGGAGTCGATTAAGGGCTTCAAGAACTTCACTTGGTGCTAGATTGAGCTCATCAAGAATAATCCAATGTCCACGGCGCATAGCTTGAACAAGAACACCTTCTGTAAATACTAATTTCCCAGTAGCAGTAGCAGATGTGCCATCACTAGATTCTGATTGACATTGATAAGAACCAACATATTCTTGGAGATCCGTGTGTTGATGATTATTAATTCTGTAGCATTTGGTTCCAGTAAGTGCAGCTAAATATTGGATAAGACTTGTTTTTCCTACAGATGTTTCACCTTGGATTAAGATTGG
Source organism: Xenylla mediterranea (assembly GCA_034700645.1). Lineage (NCBI taxonomy): Eukaryota > Metazoa > Arthropoda > Collembola > Poduromorpha > Hypogastruridae > Xenylla > Xenylla mediterranea. The sequence continues at coordinate 5,810 of JAQGCY010001193.1, forward strand.
TAATTTTCCAGCAGATACAATACGTGCTAAGTCTTTTAAATTTCTTCGAACGCTTGGGGTAAGAATGTACGAATCTGGAGATTGAGGTGGTGATTCACCTTGTGGAATCCAGTAGCCTTGGACTTGGATGTAGGAACTGAAAATGAGAAAAAACAAGAAAACTTAGAAATTTTGGGATTGTTCGGAAAATTCAGAAAAATCAAAATTCTCATTTTAAAACTATAAAAATTTGAAAATCACTTACCCTCCAGAACTTGGCATTGGCAACGGATGATTAATCAAACTCTTCAATTCTGTCCCCCCAAATATATATTTTGCTACTAAATTCCCAACAATTGGATGTGAACTAAAGTCTAATTGCGTTAAGAAACTTAAACAAAATGATTCATAGAGTGAACGTCGAACACTTCCATATAAATTTAAAGATGATATTTTCAAAGCTCTACAAAGTGTTCTTAAACTATAATGTGGTTTACGTCCCATTCCATCGACTAGACTTGTTTGTGAGAGGGATTTAATTGATAAGTAAAATTGTACAATGGATTCAATTTGTGTGTTTGACAGGGATAATTCACGAAGGTAATCTGAGACTAGCATTTGAAGTTCCATTGGGTCTGTTAGTTCTTCGACGTAAAATTCAGTGAATCTGGAAAAAATTAGAGAACAGAAATTATAGACAATTTGAAGCAGTGTTTGGCATGGAATTAACCAACCGGAAAAAACTAACTGATGGTTTAAACCGCTCGAAAAAATTAGCTGTTGCTTCTGCTTGTATTGATTAACTTACCTATTTCTCAGCCCCAATGGCAACGTCTTCTTCCCAACATCCGTTGATGGATTCATTGCAGCAAATAAATGGAAATTTGGATGACGAGCTACTGGTTCTCCATCTCCTTTTTCCCATAGATGAATTTGGGAATGTTCTTCCAAAACTCCGCTCAAGCATTGGAGCATTTCAGGTGTGGCCAGGTTAATTTCATCGAGCAAAATCCAATAACCTAAAGAATGAAACAGAATCATCGAATCATTATTAACCAGAAAAATTGCGAAGTATAGCCTTAAAATCCTTACCATTTTTAATCGCAGTAATCAAACTCCCTTCAATAAATGAAAATGCAAATGGACTCCCTTCTCCTGAACTGATTTGCGTTTCAATTCTTCCAAGTTGATTTCCAATGCTTATCCATCGATCTAGCAGTTTTCCTTGATTTTCCTGGGGCTGTTGTTGTTGTTGGAATTTTGAAACTGCCATTGTCTTAACATGAATCATCAATTTCACTAAATCTCCCCATCTTCGATTAGCATAACAATTCATAACATGATTTAGAAATTTTGAATTTTGTTCACGTGAAAATGTAAGGGCAAATAAAGTTTCAAATTCTTCACGAACAGGTGTAAATATATATTTTAGTTCCACTGGTTTATAACCACCGAGTAAATCTCTACTATCACTTTGTCTGTTGAGATTAACAACAATTAATTTTTGATTAAGGATTTTTGCAAGGTATTGAACACATGATGTTTTTCCAACTCCAGTTTCACCAATGAGTAGAGCTGGTTCACGGTGGAGTAAGAAACCGCTAAGGGATTCCATTAGGACTGATGCACGTTTTGTTAGGGAAAATACTGTTGTGTCTTGGCGTAAGCTGGAAAAAAAATTTCGAAGTCGAAAATTAGGGGTTTCTTTCCAAGCATTTTCTGAACTCTTGTGTAGACTCACCTCGACATATTCATAAAATCCTTAAAAATTGGTAAAGTATACCTTCCGCAAGTTAGCGAGTTTGAACTACTACAAATACTAACATGTGGTTTATATGCTGTACAGAAGAAATCTGCTTTTGCTTTTAGTAGATTTAATTGAACTCCTAGAGCTTCTGCAACTTCTTTGCGTTTTCCAGGCTCATCAAAACAAGCAACAAAAATATCCATGGCTTCTTGGAATATTAGGATTGATGAACCGGTTTCAGTTAGATTAATTGTTGATGGGATTCGACGACATAATTTCAAAAAATCTCTGCAAACACAAACGACAATAATCGCAAAATTAAAATTAGGAGTTTGTCGGCAAATTCTAAATTTTTGTTCTAAAGTTCCTTACCTCAATGAAACAAATCTCTCATTACTCTTCCTCAATTCCGAATGAAGTCCTTGAATAATTTGAAATATTTCATAGAGTCGACTTTGTAGAGGTTTCAAATGTGGAAATAGGGATGAAATTAAGTTTTTTAGCTCAGCTTCTGAAACTGAGTCAACATATAGGGTTTTCCATTGTTTTCCAAGTGAAATTGCTCGTTGTCCTTTCTGAAAACAAAAATTAAAATTCATTTAGAACTCTCAATTCGTCCCAGTTCTGCAATTCTGCTCAGTTTTACCTGAACTCTAGAAGTAGCCAAAATCCTAAATCCTTCATGAATTTTATCAATTTCTCCAAATCCAGGCACCAGCAAGCAATTTGTATCAATTAAACCATCCAATAAGCTTAGGACATCTGAAGGTGCTGAATCAATATCTTCAAATACAATCCAACCACCATTCATAACAGCCATAGTTAAACATCCAGGTTTCCATACAAAATGTCCAGGTAAATCTGTTGAATGATATGAACCAAGGAGAAGACGAGAATCAATTTGATCACTCATTTGAACACTAATAAAATTTGGATAGTCAATGTTTCCAAAGAGTGATGCAGTATACTCGATAATAGAAGACTTTCCAGAACCAACACTTCCAATGAGGCAAATTGGGCTTATTTGGAGTTTTGTTGATGTTAGAGATAGGGAAATTTCACGGATTAATTTGACTGTTGATTCTAGTTCGATTAGTTTGAGTTTAGGATTAGCGCTGGTGCTGGGGCCGTTGGAGACAGTAGAATTAACCACCAAAACACCACCGACTGATAAGAGTCCATGTGGATACTTCACGATTGCTGAAAATAAGAAAGGCAAAAATTGCAATAAGCAACATATTCTGCATTTGCATTCATTATTCAATTTTCTTACCATTCTTTGGAAGCTCAATTAATCTTGTAGTTTCCATTTGCTCTGAAGCTGCGCTGGTGTGGACTTGCTCAAAATACTTTTGGAATTCCACACCAAATGCAATATCTTCTTTTTCAGTTCCAGTATTAAATGCAGAGCTCAGTCTTTGAAATTCAGTGTCTGATAGGTTGGTTAGGTGGCTTAAACATTGAAGACTTAACCTGCAGTAGAAAAAGAAATTACAGACATTAGTATTTTCAGCCGTTTTGAATAAGCATAAGCAACTGAAACTAAAAGTTTGCAATCGCCAATGCTTGTGACTTGCAATTGAAAATTTCCAAGCGTTTTACTACATCTGCTAGAGCTACTAAGAATTTCCAAGCATTTTAGTTTCGGATTTGCACTTACCATTTAGCTTCCCCATCAGCACAATTAATCACATTAATAATTTCCCTAATATCCCAACTATAACTCTTCTTATCCTTTACTTTCTTAAGCAGGATCAAAAATGAACGCAGAAATGTTGTCACATTACATTCAAAATTTGACATTGTTTTGAACTTCTTTGCCTTTGGTTCTGGTGACGATTGGGAAATATAGGATTTTAAGAATGGGAACGGTGAGTCAATTTCATTGAGGAAACTAGCTGTAAATCTGTCGAATAAAATCATAGTACAAAAATTAGATCCGAAACCAAGGGTCCCTGGAAATTCTTAACTTGTGACTTACGTCAAAACAGCAGTTCGATTACTCATACTTCCAGTTCCATTTAGTAATTTAGGTAGGGTAATTACAAGATTATAAATCCCACGGAATTTCTCAATTGGCTCCACTTTAATACGGACATTTTGCTCATAGTAATATTGAAGGATAGGTTGAAGGAGTTCCTTGAAATACTTTGCAATTAGTTGAACTTTGGATGAGTCAGGATCGGAATCAGTTATGGAACGACTAAGCGTCTGGATTAAATGGGTTACTTTCAATTTAGCAGTAGCAGCATCTTGAATTTGGGTTTGGGATTTAGTAGGTGTATGTGGAGCTGTTGAATTGGAATTAGAATTTGATGTCCAATTCTGTGGAGCAGAAAGTAAATAAAAAATCATGTAATTGTAATTTGTTGTCGCAATTTGATGTTGCGGATACTTGCGCCAGTTGCGCCAACTTGGTACTGAATTATTGCATAAAATTTGCATCAAAATATGCTAAAGACAACGCTTACTTACCAAAGCTTCTGGTGTAAGTCCAAGTTTAGCTAGAACTTCTAGCTCTATTAGATTAGGATTCTGATTTTGCACTGGTCCAAGCTCAGGGTCACGATTGACATTGACAACCTGAACCTCCCCCATGTCCATATCTATGTCACCCTGGCTATGACCATGGCCATCATGATCGTCCTCGTCCATTTCCGTCATATTCCAGATGGCAGTCCAAGACTAACTAACTAATCTAAGGGCAGGTCAAAGGTCAGCGTCAGGTCACTGGTCGTCCGTGGTCTCTTCCAACAACGAAAATATAACAATTAAATTTTTACTACAAACACAAACAGCACACAGCAAATGAATGAAATGTGGATAGCACGTTGTAGATCCAAAAAATTATAAACTTAGCGCCATTTGATTTTTAAAATTCTTCATTACCAAAAGTTTTCATAATCCAAGTGACGAATAACAGATCATTTGAGGAGAGATTTAATTGTCACTCAATTGCCCTTCCCCACTGTCCCCACACACCCAAAAAATGAGTGGACAAACGGACACTGACAGTACCAGCACCCTTGGCCATGACCTTGGCATCAACAGGGACCAAGAAATCTTCGAATCTGTGTCCATCTCTACCTCTGAGCTACTGGACAAGATTAAAGCACTGGACCTCGGCGTCGGCGAGGGCCTGGTCCTGATCAACGAAGTACCCCTTCCCATACCGCCCTTAGAAAATGACGAACAATCTAATCCTACAGTACCTGTTCCTCCTCTTAATCCCCAAGAAAAATCCATCAAAACTAATGAAATGATCCAAAATTACCTTAAGAATTGTTGGAGTTATGCTGGGGATGATGCTGATGCACTTACTGTAATTGGGGCCAAAAACATTGTAGATATTACGTTTGATTCATGTAAGTAAAAGAAATTGATTTGGGCAATTGATAATTGGCATTGTTTTGGTTGAATGAATTCCTAGATTGACGTCATGCTTTTATTGCAGTTAGCATCAAAAAATAGTTGATTAATTGACTCTATGCTCCAGTAATTGTAGTAATTACATATATATGTACACATGTAAACAGTTGAATTGGCATGATTTGTATTAAGGATCGATTTATTAGTTCCAGAAACCGTTGATTTTGCATAGCAAATAGCAGAAGTTGAATTGAATTAGCGTGATTCGCATCACATTCTTAAATTAATTATTGCTAAACTGGCAGTGTTTCAGTCGAATTACTATTACTAAAACTAGGATTAACATGAGTTGAATGAGCAGGAGCATGGTTAGGTTTAGCACTATGAATAATCCCATTAGCATTGGCATTAGCACCAGGACCAGTTCCAGCATTTCTCTGCTTTATAAAATCCCCTGGTTTCGTTAATCGAAATATTAATACAATTAATACAAAAATAGCTACAGAAATACATAATGTTACGGCTAATGTGCTAATATTAACTCCACCGCTACCGCTTTCACAGCCCATCGGCTCACAAATCCCATCCTCTGTAGGCATTAGATGAAACAATTCATTAGCAAAACAGGCACAAGTCCCATTTGTACA
>JAQGCY010001194.1:0-11536 GCA_034700645.1 Xenylla mediterranea
CAAGTTGTTACAGTTTTAGATACTGCATCTCAATTTTTAGTATCTAGAGATTCACTTGGACAAAACGTTAGTTGCAATGAAACATCATATAATTAGAAATCTTGGAAATTATATGAATTGTAATCCTTTGGTTTTGTTTTATTAGCGTGCCGCAGCTTCTTTAGTTCGTGCCCAGGCCTTAAACCCCATGGTTGATGTATTTGCCAGTTGCTCTAGCCCCGATGAGAAGTCTGATGCCTTTTTTACACAATTCACTGTCATTTGTGCTAGTGGTTGTACAAAGAGTCAAATTAATCGTCTCAATCGAATCAGTCGGGATTTTGGTGTCAAGTTCTTTGCTGGAGATGTATTTGGATTCATCAGTTATATTTTTGTTGATTTAGGGGACAGTCATAAATATACCAAGTAAGTCATTTCATGTTCAATGTTTCGATATGTCGATCCGATACAAATATTTTATTTTCTATTTTTAGAGAAATAGTAACTCCAGGAAGTAAAAGCGTTCCCGAATCCAGTAAAGTAGTAAATGGAATTTCTACCTTTGGTCCTTTCCAAGATATCATTGATATAAAATGGAACAAAGCTCCTGCCGGTATGTTGAAGAAGACTAACTCTGGAGTTCATGCCATTCTCGGTAAGTTGTCATTGTTGTTGTGTTATTTAGAACACTTTCTTATAGTGCAGTAATAAATATATACTTTAACGACCTAGTACTGTTGGATTTTGTGGAGAAGTATAAAAGATCACCAATGCCGAATGCTGCAGAACGTGATTCAGAGGAAATTGCAGCTCTAACCAATAGCTACATTGAGCGTAACGGCCTTGACTCGACGGCAGTTGACCTAGAATTGTTTGAGTAAGCTGGAAATACAATAGTAAAATCTTTCATTTGTAACTCGATGTTATTCTTTTATAGAAATGTATTTGGGAAATTAAGCCCAGTTTGTGCGGTAACTGGAGGTGTATTAGCCCAAGAAATTGTTAAAGCCGTGTCACATAAAGATGAACCTATCTCAAACTTATTTGTCTACAATCCAATCGTTGGAACAGGTATTGTTGAAAAATTTAGCCGAGCTGATACTCCAATACTTTTTGAAACGTTTGCTTGAAATCTGTTACTTTACCTCGAATTTTATGGTTAGGCTTTTATATTTTGTTCTATATTAATTTTTCTATGAATTAAATCCATTTACTCTTACTTCTATTCTCTGTTCTTAGTAAATGATGACGGTTGAAATAGCCTCATTATTCCTTTATTGAAGATTTATTTACTGTTTAAGTATGATTTGCCTTTCTTCCTCATGTCTGGTTAATATGCACTAATTATTATTACACTGTTTTGTAATTAGAATATTATTAGCATTTATTTTCCATCATACACTTTTTAAGTTATCCTTTGAGTTTTAGTTTGCATAAAAAACTAGGTAAACAGTTAACAGTTAGACTATTTAATAAGTAATATTTGGTATTTATGTCATTAAAATAAAATAACAGTCGACAGTCTTTTTTTAACGTCATGTCTGTCTTGAGTCTTAAGTCGAGTCGTAATTTTTCCATGATAGACCGAATTAATTGATTTATAACGTTAAGTTACGGAGCCAAATAGCTTCTTTAAATGTCATGCATGCAATTAGAGTGAGTTATTGTTGATCTGATTTACAGACAATAAATTAGTTAAACCTCATTAAATTCATAAATTGACATTTTCACATTGATAAAACGTAGTTTGGATCTGAACTAAACTTCCACCAATCCGTCATGTAATCGCAAAGATCCAAAATATCAAAGAAGCATTTATAATTCTTCCCACAATCCTTCCTATCTTTACCATCCTTGGCTGCAAGTTGGAATGATGAGGCTCTAGCTTCAGCAATAGTAGAGTTTGACGGTGGTCTGCAAATTTATAGATTTTTTTTAACGGTGAATTACGTTTAATGAAACTCTTGCTGACTTACGGAAAGAAAATTTGGAAGGGTGTTGCCATCATTCCGTATTTCTTAGGATATTTATGTGCTTCGCAAATAGTCTTTTGAAGACATTTATATGAATCTAGCCCAATATTGTTCGTAAAATCTGCTCCCATGAAGTTGAAAACTTTAGTTGAGGACATTAAATTATTCAGGATTCCATTTCTATCATTACTTCTTCCTTGTACGTCTGGCCTTGATCCAGTGAACAAAATTGGAACAGCGAATACAAGAACCACAACTAATAAACTAAATAATCCAAAAATTGCCTGAAAACCAAAAATTTGCCCTTAAAAGTTTTGCAAACGTTAATTTGTTTTAATTCAAATAAGAACTCTTACTTGATTTGCGAGATCTACTGTTGAACCTGCAGAAGCTCTTTGGGGTAGTGTAAATGAAAACAAGGGCACAGTCAAAGCCACTGACGTATTAAAAAGTCGGCGTTGAACAAAAGCAGAATCGGCCGAGGTACTGAAGTCTCTCAAGCTATCAAATCCACCAGCCGGGGGAATTCCATACTGAGAGGAAGCTGCTGGTGGACCATAAGATGGAGCTGGAACTCCGTAAGCTGTTTTCGGAGCTGGAGGATTTGCATAGCCTTTAAAACTGTTAGAAGGTAAACTATAGGACGAGTAAGTATCCTTTGTTGGAGCAACATAGCTAGTTGAAAATTGTGTATTTGTCACTGGAGCATCAGCTACAACTAACGAGCATCCAATAGAACATAGAAACAATCCTAGGATGACTTTTCCTATTGTAAATGTAAACAAACATACATTTTATAATCTAATTTTGTACTAGAAAGAAAAAGTTTCTGGGAGGTTAGAAATACCTGAATTCATGTTTCCAAAATATAGATTTTAGTCCAGCACTACTTCGGAATGTTCACTGGCTTAAAAAGTTTCACAAACCACAATAAGTCCTGCTAGTTTGAGTTTAAATTTGTAACTGTATAGAGAGAATTAGTTCGAGCTATTATTTATACCGTTTTAATGATCTCCATACTACCGAATGTAATCCAATTAGTACAATTATAGTTCTCAATAGCATTTCTGCAAGCAGTTCCACTGTATGGCATTTTACAAAACAATCTTTAACGTGTAAACAAAATTTCTCACTTTAACACATCGTTGTATTTGTAATGCATCTATGAAAGATTCATCGAGTTGTTATTGATAAAATTCGAACCATTTTGGTATTTAGCCTACTTTTAGCATTTATCTTAAAGTTTTGGGTGCTGCTAGGCTAGGGCTTAATTTTTTGATGTCAAAAGCACGATCGATAGGTTTGATAGAGTAGATTTGCATGTATTTAGCCTTGCAAGTTGGGCAAAGATAATTTTTTCTTCACAAATTGTTACATATTTGAACTTCTAAAGGATAACTTTTGCTAGCCCACTTTTGTTTAAAGTGTGAAAAATAATTTAGGCTAGATCTCCTAATCACCCAAGTCTCAGTCTCAAAACCACAAAACAAACTAAATTGAATTGTCCACTGTTTGCTTTTGTTTCTCATGTTGATTTTTCGATAAAGTGTTACATTTATAAAAAAAAATCTTCCCTTGTGTAGCAGAAGCTTCGGCATTTTTTTTTTGAATGCTTAATTTAATAAGTTCGATTTATTAATGCAACAGTTTGAATATTTGTGTTACTAAGCTGTTCTGATTCTAATGATATTTTACCCGAGTCTACATCTTGAATATATCGAAATAAATGAAATGGAATGAGTTGGAAGTTTACATCAACAGCATTTATTGCAGGTTTCATAGGATTCAGCAATTGAAATGAGGAAGAGCTAATTATTAACTCAGTAAAATTAACTTTGGAGCCTTCATCAAAATTTCTTTCCGTACAAGATGAAAGAGTTTCATTTGAGCAACGAATAAGTCCACAGATTTGCCAACTAAATTCTGAAGTTCCTTGAGCAGTTGTCCTTACTCCATCGAATCCTATTAGTCTATAATTTACTTCTGAATTACTTTCATTTCTATTGGCCTCAAATGCTAATTTATATTGTATTGAGCAGCAGAATTCATTGTGACAAATAGTTTCTTGGGCATTATTTTTGAGATCCAGTAATAAGGATGAATAATTCCTCAAATCTTCCTTTAAAAATGAATGCGGAGTGGAACTGGAGGTAGTTTTACTGGGAAATGTATGGATAACCATGTTTTCAATATTTCCAGGAATTTTAGGAACGTCAGCAATTATAAGTGAGGTTCCGAGAAATGGGTCAAAAGTATAATTTAAAGCTCCAGAATGACCAGTATAGATTCCACTTCCTAATTGGCCGCCTAGAGGTTGATGATATCCTGAAGCTAAAACAGTAGAGTTTGATCCCATTGCCCATAATGTGTGAGATTGTGGAGCTGTTAAATAAAATGATACTCTTTAAAGTTATTTGATCTACTAACTTTTTTGTTTAACTTTCATTTGAATGGTTTAATTTAAATATTGACTGAAAACAAAACTTTTGAACTATTTCCTAATAAAAACCTACCTAAAAGAAAAGGAAGCTCATCAACCCACGCACTAGGGAAGATAAAGTTTCGTATTCCATTAGCAACAAGACCTACGGCCGGTTCAAAGAATATTATATCAAAGCATGTAAAAGTTCCAAAAGTAACTCCAAAGTCCGTTTCAAAGGTGACGTATTCTGGACTTTCTGGAGCCTCAAATTGGTCTTCAAAGTAAAGTTTATATTTGTGATACCTGGTTTAATTATTTAGGGTTATTTATGTTTACACTTTACATTAAATAATTAATTGTAATTACAAAGCTATGTCATATAAGTGACACGAAACTTACTTCGCAACAATTTTTCCTGTACGATCAAATATGACGTTTGAATTATATTGATGTGCTCCATCAAATGGACATTCTTGATGTTTCTGGCATACATTGTTATCGTCCGAAAAAGAGCAGTAAGCTACTTCTCCTAAATTAATTGCAACATATATTTGGCCATCTCGAGCTGCACAAGAGATGTTCCTTATAACCTTCAATATGCAATAATGTTAATAGCTGTATATTTCATCTTAAATATACTGTATGTTTATCACGTTCACCTCAGAATTGAGGAAATTATCCAAGCATGGGTTTCTTCCAACCTCAGGAACTTCTTGCAAATATTTCCTAGCCTGTAATCTGTCCCGAGGAATTCCAAGTGTTGTGAGTCCATATTCAGGAAATACAATAATGTCGGCATTCTTAAACAAATGAAATTATTAAACTAAAATAAAGTTTAACTCATTTAATTTTGTTGGCATGCTAAATTATTATGCACTTTGGTACATGTGTAGCTGCTTGACCAATTATGTCTATGTAAGCTTCAGTATTGATTCGCAAAAGTTCATTTGGTTCTGTACTCCAAGGACTTCCTATTGGTTTGTATTCCACCACAGCTCCTTTATAGAATTTCTGGAAATAAGAACTATGGTTAGTAAATTGAACTAATGGTGTCGATGTACCAAATAACATGATAAAATCTATTTATCTGTGAGTACTTCGGAGTCTAAAGCAAAAGACTTTGTAAATTCCTGTGTTAGTAAGACAGCGAGTAATTTTAATGAACATAGAAAAGATAAATTTCTAACAAGCATTATTGAAAGTAATCCGAAGAGCAAAGAACTCTACTATTTGCTATAGTCTAGCACGATGAACTACTTTTGTTTCGAAGTTTATTATTCTACTAATACTATTTTTTCGACAGATACAACACAACTCAGTCGATATTTTTGTTACTCTAGGCTAAAATGAGTTTCAAGTTCAACATGCTATCTTCATGTTATATAAATAAAAATTAATGCTATTTAGAATATGTGAAGCTTCGATAGTCTGGACGGAGAGCATAATCTCATGATTAATTTTATCAATTAAAAACTTCCAAAACTGATAAAAATGTCATACAAGTTTAATATTTACTCACATTACAAAGGGTTAAAGAAATAGAACTTAATTTTTAGAGCTACGCAAATATCGGAAATACATTTATTTTTTTATCTAATTTTGCGATAAAAAATATAGTGATACAATGGTACATCTTTGGACTTCGAAAGAAATTCCGGTTCCAGTGACAATGAGCATTTTTATTGAATTACATTTATATCCAACAACTGACATTTTATTTAAACTTATTTCTAATGGCACTTCTATTGTTTGTTACTTTTACTTGGCTTTTACGTATATGTTTTTTACATTCATTTATCATTGTCTTGTATTAAATTAATGGTAACTTTTAAATTACACTTTGGTTAAGTGTAAATAAATAAGGTAAATTTGTGATTCATCAATAAATAGACCTTAGATTACGTATTTCTATTTAAGATATAAATTATTTGTCTGCTTCAAGGTTTTCATGATCAAAAGTTGGCATATGAAGGATTTGTTGAGTGAAATAAATAATAGGAACCAGAGTGCGCTATCAATTCTATTTTACACTTTCGGCATCCCAGTTCCGGAATTATTATCTTGCCTTTGAAGTGGATTGTTGGGCCCAAATACTTGAGAAAAACTTTGTTGGGTTTCTGACGAAGTTTCGGAAGCTGTTTCTACTTGATTTCCTAAGCTTATAATTTGACTTGTTGTATACTGACAGGATGAATAATATCTCTGACATATATCAGTAGACTTTGTTGCTTCACCGATTCTAGCAGCAATTCTGTATTTTGTAGTACTGTCTTCTGTTTTTAAATTAGTTAAAGGCATAATTGTGTCCATTACCCTGAAAAACCAAAATGTTTGGAAATATAAAATCTTTTCAGTATGAATTAATGGAAAAATAAAATAATATCGATTATGGAATACAATCTTTTCAAGAGAACATTCGTAGTTCCTGATTTTCTCACATCTTTAAACCAGCTTAAAAGCAGCATTAGAATTCAAGGGGTCATTGTTAAATTTGATATTTTGAGTAATGATTGGCAGTAACTAACACTTCAGAATCTTTTCATTTATGATCCTGGTTATTATAAAAATTCGAAATTATTGACTCTATGATTTATGAAAGTAAAGGCGAATCTACATCACAGTGGGGAGAAAAGTGAAACCTCTTCCATTGAATTTTGATTCGTGATTATATGAAAAGTAAAAGTAAATATTTTACGATGTGTGTATGCATCATCGTTTCATCGATGATGAAAATGATTGAAATGATAAAAAGGATATTAAGTCATAGAAGGATGCACTTGGAGAATTCATTACCTAAAGGTCGTGACCATGTTGGACTCGTAAGTAGAGAGAGTAGAAATATCTTGACCTGAGGCTAATTTAGAATGAACATCACAGACCATCTTTTGTAAACAAGTGTCTTGATCTAGAACTGAAACGAGTGTAAAGAACTGTTTGATTTCCTCCATAAATGTTTGCAACAATTCTACATGTTGAGCTTGATCTGCTGACATATTTACTCCATGTTCTTTTGCTGGAGTTTGTTTTGTTAGACTTTCTCCGTCACGTTTATGACGGCTGCTCGAAACTTCTGTTGGTAGATTTGCATCTAAATCTTTTGCTGAATCTTCGGATTGTTCACCTGAATCATCCTCATATTCTAAATAGTAATCCACTTCCTCATCAGAATCATGATTCGATGATGCATTATCATTTGTTTTTTGTTCTTCTGATTCCATAGGTTTGGCAGTAGCTAATTTCTTCATAATGTTGTTTATAGTAAGTTTAAATAATGCAGGATTTGGAGAAGGAGCTACTACGGAAGCACTGGATTCGGTTGAAGAAACGATTAAGTCAGATATGGATGTGGGTGACACAGTTGTTGTACTAGAGATCTCCGGAAATGGAACGAATTCGGGTACTTCTGGGTCTCCCTTTATTTCTTTTACTGATGCCTTTAACTGATTCACGTAAACCTTTCTTAACATATCAATGAGTTTTTTAGCCTCTTTTTTGTGATTTTCATCTCTGGCTTTAGCAGCTGCAGCTTCCAATTTATCTTCCAAATACTTCTCTATTAAGTAATTTGGTTTAGAAATCTTACGCTTGTATTTATCCACTTTGGAATACAATTTGTTGACTTTATGCTCATAGGGCATATTTTCATCTGGATAATCATCAATGCCCATTGGTTTTCCTAAAGGTTTTTCAAACTCGTCTTCTTTCGATTTTTGAATTGCATCATAAATATTTGTAATCATTCCTGTAGTAATTCAGTAAGAATTCGTTATATTAAGTTTTTCTTTAAATTATGAACCAAAATAAATATATTTATAATTTATTTACCGGTGAATTCTTTCCCTGGACCCTCATAACTGGGAAAAGCGCCTGGATATTCACTATTCATTTGTACTCCGGGGCCGTCAATATCATCTCCCACACCCATCGGCTTCCCCATTGGAATTCCATAATTGTGTGGATTAATATTTTGTTTCATTTTGTCATAAACATCAGTTAAAACACCTGTACATAAAAGGATTCAATTACATAATCATGAATCACTTTAGGATAATTAAGAAATTACCTGTATACTTTTTCCCTGGACCATCATAAATTTGTGAGGATCCAGGGTAATATCCATAAAAGTGACCTGGATCGTCTGGATGTTCATATTTGTATATATCTTTGTTCTGTTCAGCTTCTGAGGAACCACTAAAAGTATTACTTTGAGTTTGTTGACCATTTTGTGCTGGAAAATAGCTGAAGTCCGTGTCTTCTGGATTTCTTATAAAATTTGGCCTTTGGGTTCCAGCACTTCCACTGATGATAGCTTGGATTGAACTAGGATTTCCATTATGTGATTGCGAGGAAGAAGGATTTGGAGGTTTATAATATTGCCCAGGGAGGTGTGTGTTTTTATACGGAAAATTATTAGGCACTTTGTACTTAGATTTTTCTTCATTGTTTCCCAGTTGTGAACTTGTAGCTTTTCCTTCATCACCCTTACTTGCTATGAAATATGAGCTTAATGGAATTTTGCTGATAATCTTTTCCATGAGGCCTGGCGGTTCTTGAGTGACCGATTGAATATTGGTATAACTGGAGTATCCATCATGACCATGATCGATATATGATACTGAATCATCGTTATCATTCCATGATGTCGGTGGTGGACCAGGTTTATATCCACCTGTATCTGTATGATAGTCATGACTTGGTGGCCCAGGTTTATAACCACCTGTATCTGTATGATAATCATGACTACTTATCGGTGGTGGTCCAGGTTTATATCCACCACTATCTGTATGGTAATCATAAGGTGGTGGTCCAGGTTTATACCCTCCTGCATCGGTATGATAATCATGACTACTGTGACTGGAGTATCCATGATGATGAGAAGGAGGCGAATCCCATCCACTGCCATACTTGACTTTATAGTGTTTATACTTATTAACAGCATCTTTAAGCACACTTCCTAATCCGTAACCATTCTTATAACCTTTAGAGTATTTAACGCCTTTCGGCTTCCCTTTCCAGCCATATCCTTCATATGAGTAAACAACACTTGATCCTTTCCATCCTTTCCATTTTGCTTTTTCCTTCTGATGATATTTTTGTGCTGCTCTGAGTACAGCATATCCACCTACTAATTTTCCAGCAAAAAAACCCACTCCTTGTCCGATAATAAATGAACCTAAAGCTATCGGCGTTCCAAGGAAAAGAGCACCTTTTAAAGCAATCAATTTTATTAAAAGTGCTAGAACAATTCCACCGTCGGATGCTTGGGCACACAAAAGTAACAATATAACCGACACAACGTATAATTTAAATAAGTTCATTTTTAGAAAAATATGACAAATCTTTGAGACACTGCATGAAGATATATTTACACAGCGTTTGATTGTAAAACAACAATAGCAAATTTAATAACAATTCTATGAAGCCTCATCAACTTTAGTTTTGTTGAGGCTTAGCCAACGAATGTCATGGCCATTGCCGACGATGCAAACCTAAGAATACTTTAAACATTAGCATCATGTTATCTTGCAAGGGAACTGTGCATTTGGTTAGAAAATTGCTCGAACTTTCACTTATGTAGATGTCCATCATTACAAAATGTAATACACTCCTTTGGTAGTAGGCATTCTGACTCGTTATCATTATTGTAAGAAAATGAAAACAAACAGTTAGCAGAAAACTTTTGCTCTTAGTCGTGGATTACGTTTTTTTTACATTACATTACATGTGCTTTGGTGTAATTGTAATTGTATTGAGCTTATGCGAACAGATATGAATCAAACTTTGCATTGCATCTTGCATAAAGTATTGCACTTTAGTTTGTTTTATACTTCGATTTCTTCTCTCCTCTTGAACAAATAAAAAATTCACTTTCCTTTTCAAGAAAGAAACTAAATACGCGTATACTCGTATGATCGAGAATGTTTAACCTAACCATAATAATGATAATGACAGATAATGACTTGACTCAGAGACTCAAAGTAACCTGTTGCAGTTGTTTATATGCATATTTTAATAAACTCACTTCCTAGATTAACCACTTGTTTATATTTATTAATATTAAACATTTAGTGACAATTCAAATGAATTTGAGGAAAAGATTTGTTTTTATTAAAACTAGTTTTTATTATAATGTGGTAAAGCTTTCCTTAGTGTGTAGTTGGGCACTAAGGTTCTTTATTTTCATATAAAATTTAAAATGCTAATTATCTTAAATTGTTTTGGCGATTTGAATCCCTTTATGACCTAGTATTGGTAAACTTAAAATATATGTATGAATATAAAATTAGGGAAATTTCAAGGAAGGATAAACTATTTTTTTATTGTAAATTCAAATCAAAATATATGTACATACAATTGCCAACCTATTATAAATATCGAGAAAAAGTTTAATGTGTGAATTTGAACTGTATTAAACATGAATCTGGTCAATAAAATCAATTAATTGCATTTGTTTCACTTGAACTTCCTTTATAGCTAAGCTGAGAGTTCTCAGAAGCGTTTAAGATAACTAATTTTTTACTTTCAATTCATTTTATTGATCCAACATGTAATTCAACCATTGCATAGAATCATTCATTTTGCTCGTAGAAAGTTTTATCTTGCGATATTATTTCTCTGCTCCGTCAATCGATTTGTGCAAATCAGCGTGCTGCTGTAATGCAAGTTTTAATATAGAAAATCGGAATCAAGCAGCATATTTAAATACATATTTGCTCATAATTATTCGTTATTTTAACTCATTAGCATCTTGTTGAATCAGAATCCCAAGGCCTTAACTCAATTTATTCTGCCAGGAGAATTGTTAGCTATTGTTTGATTTCTGGTCATAAGTAGAATATAGTATTTGGTCCAGTTTTCTTTGGAATTTTTTTTTTGTTTAATTAATTAATAATTATGCACAGTAAGCATTGAGTAAGACTAAGACGAGTAATGGGTTACATAATTTGTGATAATACGCTGAGTACAGGATTAACAAATAAGTCTACGAACTGATTGTGGTTTAAACCTTTTGAAATGTGTTTATAATGAGTGGTTTTTTTGTGTTGAGTGTGTGTGTGATAGTGAATATGCATTAGTTTAGTTACATTAGAATATGAGTACGAATACCTTAAAATTTTAAGAAACAAGCAAATTCTTCAAGTTAATGGTAGTTAATAGTTAT
>JAQGCY010001195.1:0-11535 GCA_034700645.1 Xenylla mediterranea
AAATTAAAATAAATTAAATTAAATAAAAACCACAAAAAAAATGATTGATTTTGATTGTAAATTTGTAATAACTGTGTAAAATGATTAAATTAAATTATGTCAAAAAAAAATATATATATATTCGCATATGTCTATGTATGATTTTGATTATCAAAAGCTGCATAAATCAGATCAAAAAATAACAAATAACAAACCGGAAATCAAATCAATCAATCAATCAATCAATAGTTATACAATAATCTGATTCTAATAGTCATGGGTGGGTTATGGTTATGGTTATGGTTATTATATGGAGTCCAGTCTTTCCATTGTGATTGTTTAAAAAAAATTATTAAGTAAAAAATAGCCTTTTAGTCTCTTAGGTTTTCTTTCTGACTTTTTGAAAAATTTAATTGCAAATTTTTTGATCAAAATTGATTCAAACAGAAATTTATTAATTATGAAAGTAAGTACTTTGCTTTGCAAAAGAATTAAACGCTAATTCAGTCCACATTTTTTTCTTTTTCTGTTTTTGCTAGCTGTCTCAAAAATGCTTATGCTTTCCAGAGATCCTAATTGTAAATATAATTATTGCTCCAAAATTTAGGTGTGACGTGTGAGTGTTGTACAGGTATTTGTATAAATAATGCAATTCTATTGGAATAATGGAATGCAATGCAATGGAAAAAAAATGGAATAAATTGTATTTGTATTAAGTAGATTTAGTTTAGTAATTATATGGCAAACTTTGATCTTTTTCTGGCTCTGGCGATTTCTAAAACATTGTTCAATTAAAGGATTTTCTTGAATGAAAATTTTTACCAATATTTTTGCCAGTAAGTAAGTCTAAATTTGTAATGTAATAATGCAAAAAATGCAATGCACATTTAAAAAAAAAACTCGAACAAAAGGAACTTTTTGTTACTTAATTATCTCAACAAAATCAAAAATCAAAACATTATAATTATTATACCTAAAAAATTGCAATTAATCATAATCATACTTTGTGTGTGTCCATTAATAAGAAAATTTGTTGTGTATGTATGTGCTTATGCTATCAAAAAAATTCTTCTGAAAAAAACCCTTCCTTAAATATTAGCTACTGCTAAACTACAGTTAAATTAATAATTTGATAATTAATTAAATAGTTAATAATAAAAAGCCTTTAGAATTTTTCTTGATTTTGAGTAATCATAATAATAATAATTATGTAAAAAATAGATATATGTAGTCATATTGTATGTATGAATTATGTACTTATAAGTAGAATAATAATTAATAATAATATGGAATTTTTTAGCTGTTTAGTTGCAGTTGGTATTTATATTCATATATTTAAACCCATGAATCTCCAGCCGGCGGATGTGGATGAAGTTGTTGGGTTGATGCAGAGACTGAGAGGTTGTCTGTGGAGTGATTGTGGTGATGATGATGATGATGATTGGGGTGTTGGTGCCAATTGCCTGGAGATTCATGTTGTTGTTGTTGTTGATTGGAATAAATCCCACTAGACCCACCACCACCATTACCCCGTTGTCCCATTATTAAATGGCTAGAATTATTATTACTAATATGGCTCTCAAATCCACCAGATCCACCACGAGCTCGATTTTTTTTCTCACGATTTACTTGGGCATAGAGGGGCTCACCTGGCTTTACCTAAAACAAAAACAATATGAAAAAAATACGAATTAAAAGATTAATTGGATAATTTTAATAATAGTTTAAGCATTAAAAAACCATGCGTGCATTTTACAAAACAATAATAATTAGAATTACTATAATACTTACTACACCAAATCAATCATTATAATTAAAGAATGCATGGCATTAGTTTTAGCAATATCTCCAAAAAGGAAGAATCGAACCAATAACACGATATTAAAATTGACATTTGACAATTCATGCAAAAATCCTTATCATTATCATGCCTGAATTAAATCATTAAAAACAAGAAGTAATAAAAATTTACTAGGTTATTAGAATTAGGAATGTTGTCCTACTTTTTTTTGTATGCATGCAATCAGTCTAAAGCAAAATATTTCTCTAATTCATTTCATCCATCGCCTAAAGCTACTACTAAAAAAGTAGAAGAATACGATAAAACTTACTAAATTTACTTATCAAAATCAAAGAGATAAAAAAATCAATACAGAAGAACACACGAAGACGAAACTACAAAATCTTAAGATTAGTTAGTTTTAGTTGAATAAGGAAAAATACGCACCAGAAGAATTTGGGAAGAATGAATTGTGAGTGAGTATGTACTTTTTAGTTTCTTGTTTTGTTTAGTATTTTTTTTTCTATTGTATTTACACTGTTAATTTACACTTACTGTCCACCCTATAAATATACAAAAAAAAATCCCACAATACAAATTGAGGGGGTACAAAAAAAAATAGACACACAAAATTCAAATTCATTGTTAGACTCTTACTACGAATTACTTATCAAATTTCAAAATACTACATGTATGTATGTACACAACTTTTACATTTATATTTATAATTACAAGGCCTGATTAACTGAAGGTGAAAATTTTGAAGAAAGTAGGAACTGTGAAAAGTAAAAGATTTGTAAGAAGGAAAGCAGTTATTGGAAATTGAATTCAAGTTTTCTTTTTGTTCCAGGCCTTGTGTTGTGAATGGTCTGATTGATTGTTATTGTTAATTTTGTGACTTACGGGTGGTGAAGGGTACATTCTGTATGTTCCTGGGGGTATGTCAGGATAAGGCATGTCTGCTAGCGGCACATCTTCACCCTATAAATAAAAATACAAATTAACATTCCATTAGTCGATGTACATAACAGAAATACAAAAGTATTATTTTAACATTGACCAAAATGTAACTCTTTACTAGCTTTAGCTTGTGAAGTGCAATTTGCATTCTAATTGAGTTGAGTTGTAAATTAGCATTAGGAAAACACAAACACTAAAGTACTACTTCCTAATGACAAATACAATCTCAATTAATCCAATGTTCAACCTGACTCTGAGCTGTGGATCGTCATTAGAAAGTGTTATTTTAGCGTTGATGTTAGCTAATGTAATGTTCCTCTATAAATTCACAAGCTACACTAGAAGTTACACAGAGGAATCCATGTTTTCGTGAAATTGTGCTTACTTGGGGATATGAAGGTGGAGGACTTTTGGGTACATTTGGATGTGAGTGAGAATGAAGATGATGATGTTGCGATTGTTGTTGTTGGTGGTGATGATTGGAAGCAGACTGTCCGCCGGATGTCCCTCTTTGCATTGTTTTGTCCTCATACCTTGTCCCACCCTGACTCGCCATCGGTCGATTCAACGTTGAGTTTGCATTCATTGGGGAACCAGCAGAGTTGGGCTCACCTCCAGACCCTGAACCTCCTGAACCACCAGGACCTGGACTACTACTCCGTCCTCCACCACTATTTGAACCCTTACTCACAAAATCCTGTTCTGTCCAACCACCTTTCTTGTATACTTCTCGAAGTTCCTATTTAAGCCGAAAAGCTTTGTTAGAAAAATACAATTCTTTTTGCAGTACATTAGGCTATGTTAAAAACAAGGTTTACCTGATGTTGCCACATGGAATATAAGACTTGTGAAGCAAATTTAACAACACGAGGAGAATAACGTCGTTTTTGTTGTGTTAAGTACACGAGCCGTTCTACACCTTCTGCTTCCATCAAGGATCTAAAGAAATGGAGTAAATCATGGAAATGTTAGGTTAGTTTGAGCTAGATGTAGTTGAGCCTTACCTTGAAAACTCTGCATTTTTCTTGATAACTTCATTGAGTGTAGCTAGTACTGCAGCAATTGTATCATCTGATGTACCCTGATCATGTGGTCGACCTGATGGTAATTTTTGGACCAAATCTCTCATTGCATATTTACCTATTCATAAAACAAAACCACAAAATCAATTGTTAAGAATAATTGGATTCTTAGACAAATATAGGAATATGTTATGTATACCTATGAGCTCTTTATTCCGTTGGTCAAGTGCCAAATTCCTAAGAGCCGTTGCAACAGCACATACAACCCGATCAACTTCCATTCTTAAAAGTTCAACAAGGACTGGAAGCCCTTTTTCCTTCCTAACTGCTGCACGAATCTCAATACTTGGTTGCCAATAACAAGCAGCTAAATTTTGTAGAGCTCCAGCTGCAGCTTCTAATGTTTCAGGATTTGAACAATTTGATAAGAGGGCTAAGTATGCTTGGACAACCTAGAAATAAATGAAGAATCAGAAAATTAATTACAAAACAATACATAACAACCTCTTTAGTCTGGTTCTATAAAATCTGAGGAAATCAAAAGTCCGACCTCTTATACAGATTTTATAAAAGCAAGATGTACTAGACCCGGCACAGCTCGCTTTCACATTGCCTTTTGTTATTGGTCGACAGAAAAGCTCTACCGGGTCTAGTACAGGCTCGCTTCGTTCACTACGGGATTTTTTGTATTACCTCTGGCTGCCATAAAAGCTCCATACCACGGATAGGTTCACCACTACTACTTTTATTATGATTTTGTGAATTTTGACTTGTATTATTAGTCCTAGCTCCAGCTAAACCTGCCGAACTAGAATTTAGTCCTGCAGCATTAGAAGCAGTTCCATTCCCATCTTTTGAATTATGGCTATGGCTTCCACTAGCTTCTTTTTTCTTTTTATTTGCTCCAAAACAACCAAGATTTTCACCAGATTTCCCTGATCCACCACCAACTCCACCGCCACGACTTGGAACTTGGCTTGTTGTAGGTGGGGGATGTTTATCATAATTTGGATCTTCAACTTCTTGACAACGATAGCTAAGATTTCGTAGGATACATACACAGTTTTCAACACTTTTATCATCAATATCTGCACGGCTAAGGGCAAGTCGGACAACGTGGAGGAGTGCTTCAACTAGACCTTCAACTTCACGGAGTTTCTTACGGGCATATTCACCTGCTGAGCTTACATTCCTAGAATCAAGAACAAACAGATAATGTAATGTAGATAGAAAAGTATCAAAAGTAGAGTTTCATCTACAACTTTTGCTTGGCTGATTTCAGCGATTTACAAGGTTCATGAATTGAGAGCGAGACTTTTCAGCTTATATTATCTGAAATTATCTTGACCAGATTTAACGAGCTTTAAAATCCGGATATAAAATATTAGTAGTGAAATACTTTTTCACAACTAGACTTTGCAATTGTAATAATTTGTACAATATTTCATTTTGTCATAAGTATTTTGTAAATTGATTGGATCCAATTGTAATGTTCCTTACCTAAATACACCTGAAGCATTCTTAAAAACTGTACTCCAACATGGATCTGGAGGCGGTGGACCACCACCACCGCTACTATTACTAATATTTGAACGATCCCAACCTGAATGTGGAATAATCACTACGTTCACTAGAGCCACCACTCCATCATCAATTATCGATTTTTTCAGTTCCTATTATACATAACAAATCAAAATAAAACTTCCATTTTGGATTATTAAAATTATTCAAAATCTTACTTCACAAGATGAAAGATTCCATAGAACCCCTGTCACGAGCTCTTGGACTTCTGGATCTGCTGTCCTTTTAAGTAATCGTACCAAAGCTGGAATCCCACCAGCCGTCTTGATAGCTTTTTTATTCTCATCATTTTGTCTTCCATAGCTCAGGTTCCTTAGGGCCCCACAGGCATTCCTATGAACTTCGGCAGAGTCATGACTTATGAGGGAAACGAGTGGTGGGATCCCACCAAGGACACGTGTTTTAGACTTGACCGGATCATCCATATAGGAAAGGTGTTGGAGGTAGGCTGCGGCATTGGCTTTAATTTCAGGATTTGGATTTGTTAGAAATTGTATTACTTCATGGAGGTCTGGGTTCCGGTATCGAACTCCTAAAAAAATACAAACAATTCAAAAACGTTAAACTCAATCCTGGACACGATTCAGATCAGAAAAATCCAAAGAACCAAAAACACCAAAGCAATATCAAAGTGGCATTGTTCACGAATAAAAACAAAACGCAAAGCAATAAGTCTAAAATTTTTCAATGCACTTAATCTCATTTTTTGAACTCTTTTAAGCTCCAATGCATCTAGGAATAAATGAATAAGGAACGACAGAAAGTTAAGCGAATTTTCCAAGCATTGGAATTAGATAGAAGTAGAACCAAAAGCGTAATTGAATTCTGAGTGAAAAATGGAGATGGAGGAACTTGTGTGTATATTGTATCTATGAACCTGAATTATTAATCAACTGATTTTGACTCGGTCCGGGTTGTGGGCCTGGACTGGACTCTTGGGAATTCCCATCTTGTGAATTGTGGTCCATTAGAATAATTTGATTTGGGTGGGTATGGGTAGGTGGAAGTTGAGGTAAATGGTGATGATGAGGGTTATTGAGGTGTTGGTTGAGAGTTGAAACGGAGCCTTGTTCAGAGGATGATTGACCAAGTCCATGTCCAAGTCCATGGTGGCTATGATGATGGCTACTACTTAAATGACCAGGAGGGGACTGAATCCTCTGATCATCATCAACCATATTATTATTATTAATATTATGATTTGGCACACCAGAAGCCGAAGAAGACGAAACAGGGGGTGGAGGTGGGGGAGGGGGTGAATGTTGAATATGATTATTATGATGATAGTCTTGGGGATGTTGGGGTGGTGGGGGTGGTGGTGGTGGTCCACCCGTGAGGAGATATGGCCGTACAGGTAAATTCCCATAATGTGAAGTTTCAGGTCCATTCCATTGAGTAGAGTGTGGTGGGGGTTGGGGTGGTCCTTGAGCTTGGGTGTGTTTACTATTATCATCTACATTACAATACAACATAAAACAACATATAATCATGCAAAAATTGCGAACAATAACAACAACATAAAGCTTACAAAATAACACAACAAAAAAACATGCACTTTTCACTGATGATGAAATGGAGAAAGTTGAATTGAAATAAACTTTGACTTACCATAATTTCCTAAATGAGTATTTGATAAGTTTGAATTGAGATGTGGGATCATGTTCATGGCAGAATCAATTTCTTCATAACCAATTGTTGGGGCATAACCTCCGCCATTTCCACCACCTTGTCGTAAATAGTCTATAAGAAACAAATAAACAAACAAATCAAATCAAATCAAAAATTTTGCACGTGTAGTGAGTAGTATATGAGAATGTGGTATCAATATTTCATGTAAATTTGAAATTAGAAAAGTACAAGTAAGTATAATACATAATGAGGTACACATTGTCATTTCGATTGTTTTATTTCATGTACAAGATGAAGATTGAAGAAATAATGAAGCTAAAGCTGCTGTTCTGTTGCGGTAGCAGGACAGGACCTTCGGCTTCCAATGAAGAAAGTCGTACAATTACTAATACAATCCAAGAATCAGAAGAACATGACAATTCAATGAGCTCATGCATGAAAAAATAAAATTAAGAATACAATGAAAACCGGAAGGAAAACATCAAAAATTGCCTTCGAATTCGAAAATGTGGAATATTAACATATACATAAGTAAGAAGTACAAGTATCGTATGTTGTAGTAAAATATGGTACAATCAAAAAAATTCAAAGAATGGATTTCTTTCACCCGAGAAGCAAGCAAAAGAGACGGAGAAAGCAAAGTGAAAGTCAAGTCAAGTGAAGAAACGTTCAATTTGATATTATATTTGATTCATTCAATTCAATTCAAAGGATGGCAATGACACACACACACACACACACACACAAAGCATTCAATTCCATTCCCTTATATCTCTGTGTATTTTACTACAGGCTTACGCTTACGTTTACATTTGCGGATGTGGACATCCTTTTCACTTTCCATTTATTTAAACAAATCAACTCAAAATCAAGGTAAAAAGTAAGGACAAACTTCAAACTTGGAAAAGTAGAAAATTTGAAGAATTCCAAATATGCGACTGAACGTTGCGGCTGCTCTAAATATTTTTGTTCTGACAAATTGCATGACAAGACATTGTAATGAATGATGAAACATTTTTTGCAAGTTCAAAGTTATTGGTTATACAGTTATAATTTCCATCAAAATCAAAATGCGCTGTTGCCAAAAATCTGCTGGAATGGAAGCTAACGTTTAGTAGTTTAGTTACTAAACTTTTGCAGATCATAAATTTTCGTGAATCAAGGTAATTCAATTCATTCACACAAGGTTAAATCTAAATGACTTGACTTTAATAAAATATGACTATCGACATGACATTTGACATATGGAAAGATCCACAAACACATTATTATCTTCTAAAAGTAAAAGTCAGTAAAAGAAAATGAAAAGTCTTCAAAATTCGTACAATATTAGTAGTAATAGTAATTTCTTTGGCTTTTGAATCTAATGTAAGTAATTGTGTGTGTGTGTGGATTGTGTGGATATAATAAAACGTATAATAAAAGTCTCCATAAAAAGAAGGAAAGAATCAAAAAAGAAGAAGCTTTTTCATAATACGTAAACGTTGATGGAGTAATAGGAATAGAATTCTGAATCCAATCCATCCAAACCCAACACAATTTTCTTTTTTATACCTACAAAATTCCTTATGTGTATTTGATACTGTAAAATGTGTTTTTGGGGTCATGTCATCGTAATCGTACATTATCAGGAAATCCTCAACTTTATACGTATATGAATTATTATTTTTTTTTTGTCAAACTCAACTCAAACTTTGATAAAAAGTCAATTTTCACCATTTTAAATGTTACTTTCTTCGAGATTCACATCCACAACTTCTTTCTCCCATTTCTAACATATTCAGGCTTTAAAATTTCAGAAGGTCCTAGCAACTTTTAGAGTATTTTGTAACCCTATGATTGCAATTTTTCCAGGGACAGATGCTACTAGAAGCTGGAAAAATGCCAAAGGAAAGGAAAGACAAATCTTTTCGAAAAAGTACGTGAAAGAATAAAATAAAATAAAGAGAAAGAAAGAAAGCTACTTAAATTCATGATTTCTTTATTCTTTACAACAATTTAATTCTTTTCCAAGTATCTTTCTCAGTATCTCACAAGAGAAAATAAATCCAATAAAATAATATTCTGGAGAACAAAAGGAACAAGAAAAAAAAATTGTAAGAATCTTATTATTATATACTACACACTACTACATCCATTATTATGGCATACTGGAAATAAACAGTTTAAAAAACTAAATGTTTTCATTGTCTCTTTCTAAACTACAACTACAGCCATACAAGTCGTCATGATCATTCAACCAACGAAATAAAAGAAAAAATTAAAAGAATCCACAATCACAACACAATCCTCTTAACCATTAATGTTTTCCATAAAGACAAAGACAAAAGAGGGAATCCTATGAATCTGGCTGAGGGTTTTAAGGCAATATTCACTTGATTTGAAGATTTGATTCATGAAATCTATGGTAAATCAAACGAAATCGAGCTTAACAAATGTATGCCCCAATTGCTGGATTTCAAAAATTCTCATGACGTTGCCAATGCCAATCGGGATATGTTCAATTGAAATTGCATTTTAATATTGCTAAGCTTGCTTGTTGCTTCTTCAATATATCTCAAATTAAAATTGTATTGAATTTCACGACAAAAAATCGCAGAGCTACTGTAAGGCTAACTTGAAGCAAACAAGAACGCCGAGTATTTCATTTCCCTCAACGAATTCCGAATTCGAATAAGTAATGAACCAAAACATACATACAACACAACAAAAACTTTCTTTCCTTTCCATTTTGTTTTATACTTGTTAGTAAGTAAAGCAAAGTAAAGTAAAAGAACAAAACCAAGATTACGATTAGGACGAAGGAACATGAAACAAAAGAAAAGAAAAGCAGATGGAATGGATGACACCATCAAACAAACAACTAAGAAATAAGGAAAAATGCTTATTCTTTTATAATCTTATACTTAATGCTTAATGATGACAAAAAGGATGTATGTGTGGCTTGGGCTTGGTTTTGTTTAGTGTGTGTGTGTGGAGAAAGTTAAGTTGAAAGTTTTACCATTATACTATTTAGACCAAAAAAAAATGCCTTATGCTCCATTAATTCCAAAACAAAACTAGCTCAATAAAACAAAGATACAGAGAAAAACAAAGGCTCAAATGTTTCTATGTATATGTAAAATGTACCTGGATTCAACCATAAACAAATTCTGGAAATTGGCATAATTATTCTTATTATTATCTGTACAAAAAGGATCCTTGTCACTACGATTTGCATCCAAATTTTGCATAATTATTATTATTATAGTAGAGATTGAATGGAATGGAATTATAGGGTGAAAATACTGGAAATGGAAATAAGTAAAACGGAAGTTGTTGTAGCTGTAGTTTGATTTGATAAAAATTTTGGGAGTTGCAGTTGGAAAGTGTTATTGTATTATACATAAATATTGTCATAACTTATTTGCAATTTGCTTATATAAGAAAAAAGAAACCAAAATTGTCTTCGAAATCGAGCAAACCGACATGACTAGAAATTAATTTTTCGAACATTCGAGCAATAGCAAAGGCTTCAAAAAATGTTCTATATTTTTAATAAATAATCATAATCATCTCTCTTCAGGAAATCCTTTTGTTTTTCCCCTCCTCATGTACGAGTATGTCATGTTCCACTTGTTTGAATTTAAACACTATAATTTTTTTTTAATATTACTATTACTCAACAGTCAACAAACAAAACAAACAGAAAATGTACTTAGATTTATGAACAACTTGTACAAGTACAACCTGTGACTATTCAATTCACTTCCACACAGACACAACAACAACCAAACCCAAAATACCCAAATGATGGAAATGACACAATTTAAATTGCTAATTGAAACATAAAAGGAAAACCTGGTCTAGCTATAGCTATAGCTCGAAATTATATGGATTTTAGTATTTCTTAAGGCTTATTTTCTGATTCAGAATTTCAGAATTTTAGAGAGTTGAGGAAAGACAATGAATCAGAAATGAAAATTTAAAGAAAAAAAAAATTGTATATAATAAGCATACTGTAAAAATAAGTGATTCCAATACACGTACATGTACTTTTACTACACCAAGACCAAGCTAAAGCTCTAGGCTTTTCAGTTTAAGTTTAGAGGTGGTAGGTATTTATATTTTAGATTCTTTGACGTAAGTATAAGTGTAAAGTAAAGTAAAGTTAATGCTTACAAAATACTTGTTCAGAAATAAAATGAAAGAGCAGAGAGAGAGAGAGAGGAAGTACTATTTAAATTTTATTTTTATAGAGTAAATTTAACAGTAAGAAAGAAGCAGGATATTACTATTACTAGGTATAACTATAGGCAAAGATTTTTTCTTGAATAATCATCATCATCTTTACCAAGCACGAAAATAAAAAATCATTTCCTGCAATGCATTTTCTCGTTGACTAAGGGCAGATGAAACTAAAACTAAAAGCGAAAGAAAGCTGTCGCTGTGGGTCGGGTAATAAGAATTTTTTAAAATAAAATAGCAATATCAATATCAATATGAAATTGGAATACTTCTTATTAGTGACATATATTTTTTTGGCAGTGCATATTACAACAGCACACACAAAATTTCAAAATTTAGATACTAGATAATGTAGAA
>JAQGCY010001196.1:0-11525 GCA_034700645.1 Xenylla mediterranea
GGGTATAACCCAAATATTAAAAGCAAACGAGATTCAAACAAAATGCCAAATAATGGTAAAAGATAAAGCCTCATAGTTCAATGGCTATTTCAATATTTTGATTTATGTATTAATACAAGTATATTTATTTTCCAGATATAACCAAGCTGAGAAAAATTTTACAAAATAATAAAGCATTCTGGACCGCGAAAAAAATGAACCAGTTTTTAAGCAGATTGTCCGGTACTGACATAAAAAGTGATGATTTGCCAGACTGCTCTGATACTCCGGGATTTAAGACAGCGGTTAACAATATTCTATACTTGAGATGCGAGAATCTGATACCACATTGGAGAAAGAAAGCTTATGATATTTTAATAAAAATGGGAGAGGATGATTTGGCAAAGAAGTAAGTGTCTTATCTTGTTGCGTATTACTAAAAATTTAAGCGATGTTTTATTAATATTCTAGAGTCCAAGAATCATTGCTAAATTAGTTTTGTCCAGAAACATATATGGTTTCGTTTCCCTTCAATTTGTTTCGACATGAATAAGAATAGAGATGAACAGCAAGCAGAAAATTATTGTTCCATTTTCTAAATTTTCCAGCCCAGCCCTGAACCATCCAACTCCTGTCCCAAACTCGTCCAACCTTAGATGGGCTGGGCCCCATTTGGAACCCCTAGCCCAATGGCACCTCTGATACAAGTTTAAGATAACCTAACTTTACTTTAAAATAAGAAAAAAGATGAAACAAACAAACTTTGGTGAAGTAAAGCAACTCATGTTTTACTCCTACCGTCTAATCTAATCTAAGAAGGGTTGATACTTAATAGGGGTTGGAATCCTCAACTTTGACCTCGCCCCTACGCCCCTTTTCCATAAAATCACAAACCTCGTTTTATTTTTTAATTCACCTTTTAATTGTATCACTAGGTATGTATCGTGTTTAATCATATTTAGACTGACAACTGCCGTAAGCGGCATTCCAAACAGCTTGTGTGACATCCGTCGTATTTTTAAAAAAATGTGAAATTGTAAATGCATTGTTAAATGTCATCCGTTGTCAAGATGCAAGCTTTGACAATCACATATACTCACTTCCTAGGTTAATAAAAAAAAAGCACAAATCCGGCCTAAAATTCTTGCTGCTGCTATTATCAATTTTTAGTTGTTTTACTTTATTCGGTCTCTGTAATTCTGTATCTGTTCATGGTTAACATATAACATACAGTAGCATATGCATGTATTATTTGTTCAATACAAAAAACAATAATTCTTTCTATAATAATAGTTATAAGTATAATTATAACAATTTAATAACTAATAAATATTAAATACTTCTTAAACTAACGCAGATAGATGAGTCATAAAAATTATGTTATATAAACAAAAAACTAAACAACTCAGAATTTCAGAAAAAAAAATTCATGGGACATTACATTGCTTATTCGAGGTGAGTCACTACTAAAATCACAATCACCGCCTTGCTGAAAATCCAACATTTGCATAAGGATGGGCTTGGATTCTGGCATTTATACCATTTTGTTGTTGTAATTGTTGTATATATTTTGCTGCTGCTGAAGCTGGCATTGGCATTGTGCGATGATTTAGTAGATTTTGCTGATTGTGATTTTGGTATAATGCTTGTCTACTATTATTATTATTGTAGTTCATAGAAAAATTAGGTTGATTATGTTGTTGAGTAGAGGGTACGAGGTTTGGTGGGTGTTGGATGTGAAGTTGTTGTTGTCGCTGTTGCTGCTGTTGTTGTTGTCTCTGTTGCTGCTGCTGTTGTTGGAGCATTGGGCGGACAGCAATTTGAGGCCGATTTTGGAACGCCGCGTTCG
Source organism: Xenylla mediterranea (assembly GCA_034700645.1). NCBI lineage: Eukaryota > Metazoa > Arthropoda > Collembola > Poduromorpha > Hypogastruridae > Xenylla > Xenylla mediterranea. Next base: position 1,829 of record JAQGCY010001196.1, read on the forward strand.
ATGCGGTCGTATTTGAGGTCGCTGACGCTGAGGCTGTGCCAGAAACTCCGGTAATATTGATCGTTCGGGCTGTTAGACTGGAACTATTGCTTTTTTCTGTTGAAAAATAACCTTCATTGGTCAAGGGACGCGTCCATCGGGTATGGGAATAGGCACCTGTCCCGAACTGGGCATGAGAACCATGGTTTTGCGTTTGTCCAGTTGGTTTGAGGAGTAAACTTTTTGTACTTCGGGGTACTGGCCAGGAACCTTCTGTAAATACTGTACGTTTTGGGAAATAGGACTTAAGGTCTGAGAGATGGACGATAAGGAGTTCATCGGCAGTGATGAGGTCCTTCCGGACCCCTTGGACACGGCAACATATTTTAAGGTAGGCAAGTTTCCAGCCGCGGAGGACCTAAAAAAAATTTAGAGGATGAGGTTCGCAGTCGAAATCGAATCGGTTTTCGATTTCAAGGGTCCACTTTCCACTTACATGTGCCTTCGTTTTGAGTATATCAACTTGCCCTTCAAAATAAAATAATGGCACGGCCTTCTCCCCATCCTCTAACACAGCATATGGAATGAGACTCTTATTAACTTCAACAAATCCACAGTGCTGGAAATCGTTGTCCTTATTCCTTCCTCCGCTCGCAAGGACATTATATGAGAACGTGAGATATGAATAGAATTGTTCCATTTCATCAGTGGACACGAGGAGGTCAGAAGTTGTAAATTGTTGGCTTCCATAGAGTCCATCACAATGAAAGGAATTTATATAGTTTAGAAGTTTGGCTTCGGCTGGGGTTACCTATGCAAATCATACAGAAAAAAAAATCATGTTAATCAACTGTTTAGAATTCTATGGGGTTGATTACTAGACCCGGCTGAGCTCGCTCTGTCTTTTTGATTTTGAGTAGACGGCAAAGTTCGGCCGGATCTAAAAGGCATTACGGATTACGGTAGTACTTACAAAATGACTATTAAGTTTAGCCCCATCATATATTTCAGGAGGCAGTAGATTTGAGAAGGTATTAATAACGCTGACTTCTATCATTCGTACACAGGCAAAAGTAGAGCCTAAGCGGAATAAGGCTGGAATATATTTATCCTCATCTACAACAATCCATGTAAATCGACCAATTGCTGAGTCTAGGTCAAACCTAGAGAACAACAATCAAAGGGCATGAATTAGACAGAGCATTGTAAAAACGTAAATCTAGACATATAGTAACTGCGGCCAAAATGGACAATAGACACCCAAAAGAAAAACCACAATCAATTAGAATCAGTTGCTGTTTGTCATTGTCAGTTCAATTGTCAATCGTCAACTTGACGACGTCAAGTGTCCACAAAAGTTCTGGAGCTACATATAGTGTATAGTGCCCCAGCTCCATTTCTCCGAGCAACCGTTGCTCGGAGGAAGTTTGGTCATTCTGCCCAGCGCCAGTGTCCGTTTCTCCGGGCAATTCTAAACATTCCCTCCCAGCGCCAGTGTCCACTGTCAATTTCTCCGAGCAATTCTAGTCTTTCTGTCCAGCGCCAGTGTCCACCATCCATTTCTCCTAACAATTCTGTCCAGCGCCACTGTCCATTTTCCGAGCAATTTTGGTCATTATTCCCAGCGCCAGTGTCCACTGTCCATTTCTCCGAGCAATTCTTGTCAAATATCAATCGTCAATTACTTCTACTGTTCTACTTTACACTTACCCCTGATGCGGAGGTAACCCATCACTCCCAATAAGCATTGTTGACTGCCCTTGACCACCCCCACCACCCCCATGATGAAGTGCATTACTATTATTATTATTCCCATTTACACTTTGAAACAATAAATTAGTCACTGATAGGCCACTACTAGTCCCACTCGCATTGTTACTATTAGTACTATTGTTGGAATTTGGTTGTAATTGAGGTATTGGTCGATTAACTAATTTTTGGGCCCATTCATCATATTCATTTGCTCCAGTATTACAAGGGCCACCTTTGGATTTTTCTGCTTTAACTGTGGCATTGGCAGAGGAAGTGGCTGGGGCAATTCTAGCGTTGCAGTTAGCAGTTCCAGCGTTCATTTTACGCGGGGTATGTGTGGGGGTTAATTTAGACGCTGCTGCCGAAGGGTGTGTTGAGACCTGGGTGTTTTTCGAAATTTGACATTGAAATTGATCAACTTCGAAAAATTTGTGTTTTGGTCAGCTCAAACTCAAAGTCAAAATCCTTTCAATTCTTTGTAATAGATTATGTACTTCTGTGTTCTGTTGCATGGAGTTTTTTGCCTTGTGTTTACTACTCGAAGTCGAAAATACTGCTGTTTTTTACTGTGCATGTACAAGTACAAGTACAGGGTAAAATCCCCTCCAAAAACCTCATGTGAATAATGTGAATTGAGCTGAGCATCGGTGGGGGATGGGGGAATCTCAGTCTGCCTTGGAGTCTACTACTACTACTCTACTCTGCTCTGTGTCTGTAGCGCCGATGCCGAAGTAATCGTGTTAATTCGTGTGGTACGATGCGATGCGGTGGAGCTGCTGTCGTCACACGACAGAATTTTCCTTTGTATCCACTAGAAACGGGCATGCATTCATAATGCTTTTTTATGACTAATTCATGTACTTATCTTACCATGCATCACCCTGCGCAAAACGTAATCTGGATGATTTGTAAACTGTTGTTGTATGATTGAGTGGAAAAATACAGTTAAATTAGGCCCCCACCATACCATACCCCACGGCCCACGCCACTTACTTGAGTTTAAAAATACATAAGTACTTAGATTGCCACGTGGAGCTTTCTCAAAACATTTTTATGGAGTAATATGGGCGAATACAACTGCGCCGTGAGTGCGTGCGTGCTTACCATGCTTGATTATCCTGTTTGGTTAGTAATAGGTGGCGTGAAATGAATTTAGGTTAATTTGGTCGCTGCGTATGCACGGTCGTCGTAACTAGTTTGATGAACGCGGCCAAAAAAGAATCCAAGGGTTCGCGGTCGCGAAGTTATTTTGGGTGTAGCGCCAGGCGTTTCATGATGCTTCCGTTTCGCCTATTGTATTATGATCCATATAAAAGTCGAAAACAAATCTGACCACACACACAGCTAAAAAAAATTTTCGGCCGATGCAATAACTTTACATGGTCACATGAAATAGACGCTTGTACATCACCGTTCTTGCTTCAATTGCAATTAACTCAATTGACCATTTGTATACATGATTGGAAACTGACGCTTTTCAAAATGTAGTTATATGAGGCCTGATAATCAAGTGGATAACAAAAAATTTAGGCTGTTTTATTGTTTCGGAATCGGAAACTAAGTATTGTTGTGAACATTCATTGGATTTTCAAGTTCTGACTTCCGAGGTTTCATAATGTTAAATCACAGCATTCCATTGCAACATTATTCAACGCCGTGTCATCCACTGTTGAATAGATTGTAAAACAATGCAAATCTTAGGGTTCATTCATAAGTTATGTTTCATTTAGTTGTGATCTTACACAAAGCTCCACGGTCAGGTTGAACTTGAGTTTGGATTCCACAAACAACTTGACCCTCTGGACAATGACGCTCCTCTGTCCATCTACCCCAACGTTCTCCGTCACCCTCGATAAAATCGTCGTTTTCTGAGCAGAATATTCTGATATTATTCGTCGCAGTTTCATCTAAATCCAAACTAGCTTTTTCAACAAGTAATTGAAATCCTGTAATATATCCACCAAAGTTACACCGATACAAATTTCTCCATTTGCCCCAAGAGCCCACGGCAGAAGTAATTTCTGGTGGGTCAAGAGCTGGGTCTCCGCAGAATAATTTAATTCCATTAAGGCTTGTATCGTCAAGTGCAGGTCCAACCCAAGTTTCCAATTTCAATTGAAACCCTTGAGCAAATGTACCATTGGGACAAAAGTCAATTTCTTCAGCCCATTCTCCCCAGTTGGTCTCTTCAGGAGAACTTATTAGTTCAGAATTTGTTTGGATCGAAATCGATGACAATACAAATATGAATATCAATTTGAACTTGAAAAAATTAGGGTTATTCGCCATTTTGTAATTGTAATCGACTTAAACTTGATAAACTACCAAATGAAACTATAGGCTAGGCATTGATTTAGGCATACTTTTCGACTCAATTAAATGCACTTGGAGATATAGTAATAGTACATAGTTTTCAATCAGATTCCGGATGAAACTTACAGATTGATTAGATAAACGAATAAATTGATCTACCAAATGATTAATCATAACGTAAACTTTTCAGAAAAATGTCATGAGTAATTTAACATGAATTTATTACATGACAAAATGACAAATTACAATTTGAATTAATTAACCTGTTCCTTGTTGTTCATAAAATCAAGCATATTCCTCTGCAGCACTGCTTATTCATACACTTCCCATTAACAAGCTCCGATTCACAACATTTGCACTGTCGTACACTTCCTGCCAAGTATCAAATATGTCAATCGTTAAATAATGAGTAAATAAAATAAGCCCCGGAAAAATAAAACTTGGCCTTTCTCGTACCCCTGTTGGCTCTTGGCTGGTTGTCTCCCATTAAGCCCCTTTCTTTCTAGATTTGACTAGAAAATGCTGAAAATTGATCAGTGACAGTGAATTAGTTTTTTGCAAAATAAAATCAGAATAACAGTTTGTCAACCTTTTAAATGCTATTAATTTTTTTTCCGACTGACTCAAAATCAGACTCCAGGTAAACTAATCCTAATTAGGAAAAAACAACGTAAATGACTGACTAATCTAAAATCTAATTAATACTATTGTTTTTTATCTATATCGTATTATTTGACGAAGCTATGAAATGTAATAGTTTTATGCTCATGAAGTCAAGTTCCTGACTTGATCAAAGCAGGATGCGGATGATGTAGATAAATATTTGTATTTGTAATTGTTGTAAGTAATGCTACAAATAAAAGAAGTCCACCTAATGGAATTAGCAAAGTTTCCATAATTTTTACCCATTTCGATTTCGTATAATCATTATAACAAATTTTTATTTATTTCTTTCTATTTAAAATTGCAGAAAACAGGAAAACAAGACATAGTCAAAAATCTAAATTTCAATTTCCAAAGCATACATGATAATTCATAGAATAAATCATAATCCATAATCTACAAAATAGAACATAATAATAATTACAGTTCACAATCGAAAATCAATTCAATAGAATATCTATAAGGAATTTACTTCTGAAAAAATTAAAATACTTGCGATCAACAATCAACACTTACTGAAAAAAATTCCTATATTTATTTATACGTATGTACAGAGTGTCCCACGGAAAATAGCGAAGAAATTATCACTCGCTCAAACTCATAATGAAATTAACCAGTAGTCTAACCGTAACTATCCCTGGTTTATGCTGAACTATATTATCCCTGTCATAAAAATGGGCAATCGTTTTGTGTTTTTCTTTTCTTAATTAAAACCACTGGAAAAAACTAACAAACGGTGAACTTTAAGCATGGTTCGTTTTACATAGAACACTCTGTACAATACAATTTTTTTCTACGTGATTCTTTTATGTTAGAAAAAACTAGCCTAAGCACTTCCTCATTTTAAAATTTGTAATCTAATTATAAATCTAATCTAGTCGATCTAAAAATTCTCAACAAATCACATCATTTCCGTATCCTCAGCTTCAAATTCATCATTTTCATCTTCATCATCCTCATGATCATTTTCAACCTCAAATAATTCACATTCTTCATCAAAATCTTCATCATTGTTATTATCATTCTGCGGATTTTCCGCTTGATTTTCCTGCTGTTGTAATTGTTGTTGTTGTTGTTTAAATGCTTCAGGATTTTCAAGTTGAAACTTTAAATTTTCTTCATGATGTTGATTTCGAATATGCCTTCTTAGATTTGATGGTTGATTATATGCTGTTTGACAAAATTGACAAATGAAGGGTTTTTCTCCAGTATGTGAATAAATATGATATTGGAGGATTTGTTGACTTGCAAATTTTCTGGTACAATGTGGACATGGGACACTCAATTTACGTATTCTTTGGGTACGAGAACTTCGGAAGCGGCGTTTTTTCTTTTTAGATGGGGATGGAGTAGTTTTGGGCGTAGCGATAACGGTAGCGGTTGATCCAGAATTCGAAGTAGCTGGTTCGATTCCAGTTGAAGCCGATGATGAATTAGCTCCAGAAACGGAAGTAATTACTATAGAATTTGTTGAAGTTGAAGGATTTTGTTCAGAAACTAAAGTAAATCTTGGAGAATCTGAAGCATTTGCAATTGCTCCAGAAGTTGAAGAATTTGGCCCAGAATTGAAAGTAAATGTAGCTGATGAATTTGAAGATTTTGTTCCTGTTAAAACTGAGCTTAGTATTGGAGAATCTGAAGCAATTGGATTTGGAGTCGAAGAAATTGAAGGATTTGCTGCAGAAATTGAAGCATTATTCCCAGAAATTGATATTTTAGCTCTAAATTTAGTTGTATTTGTTCCAGAAACTGTATTAGAAACATTTGTTGGAAGTCCACGATAAACTTCAAATCTTCCTATTTTTGGTCCTGCTTTTAATGGTGGTATCATTATATGTGCACGATGATAATGGATTTTTCTTGCTGTTGGATGACGAAAGGCTTCATCACATCCAGCAGCACGACATTTATATGGTTTTTCACCAGTATGTCCCCAATGATGACGTAACCAACCCGAACGATCCTTATAAAATTTGGGACAGTAATTACAATGGTAAACTCCGTTAATTCGTCGTGGTGGGGATGAGGGTACTGGTACTGGGGCAGCAGATGCTTTTATTGGGGACTTTGCACCAGCACCAGAGAGTTCGGAAGTTGAAGCTCCGGAAGCACAATTTCGAATAGCATGAAAATGATTATGATTAATCCTCTTTTCCGAAGTTCGTGGATCATAATCGGGATCTTTAGACTCTTCGGACTTTCCATTCCTTTCAAGTTCTTCCTCATCATCTGGAGGTTGAAAAAATGATTGACTTTCTTCTTCTTCGTCTTCACGAATAATGTAAGTGCGTTTAGGTGGTGAAGTTTTTGGTACAATTGCACCAGATTCTAGAATTTTAAAAGTTTGTGGCTGCGGCTGCTCCAGTGATTCAGACTCTTCGTATAAATTGGAACCAGAACCAGAGGATTCTTCGTAAAATTGGGAATATGAATTGTGAACTTGGGATGAAGTTGATAATGATTTTTGAGCAGCAGCAATAATTTGTTGTTGTTTTATTTTGGAGCAGAGTGGACCGGCACGAGATTTTGGTTTGGGTTTAGGTTTGTGGTGTATGGTTGCTGGAGCTGGTCCTGGGGTAGGACCACTAGACACCTTCAGAATTACTGGAACAACTGGTGCTGGGGCAATGGGTTTACATTTTTGTTGGGACAATGGCAATAACAGTGGCAATTGTTCCTGGCGATTTATTTTTGGAACTATTGGTTGTCTTACAAGTAGTTTTGTAATTTCTGGAGGTAGTTCGCCTGCAATTGCGAAGATTCAGATTAGATTATCGATTGCGGAGTGCGCCAGTAACTAGTAAAATACTTACCCAATTTTTTATGAATCCAAAGACACAAAAAATCCAGGATTTTCCTAGTTTCCGCATGCCTAGAGTCCAAATCTTGGAACATTGATGAAATATTATTAATTAGTTCCAAGTGGAGATCTTCATTTGGGATTTTATATCCAGAGTTGGACTCATCCATGTCCATGTCTAAGTCATTCATGTTCGATGTCCGTACCGTGTGTCCAAATTCTCAGTACTTTCGCGACTGGGCTAAGGTGTGGGGTGTCGATTGGGGACAAATTGATGAATTGAATCTGAAAAGGACAAAGGAAACATGTCAAGGTCAAACATACATGGAATAAATGCACTGGACATGGCAATTCCTGAACTCGACGTTGTTGCTTCCGCTTACCGTTGGAGCTGGTGACTCTGGGTCTGGCTGGACAGAGACTGACTTCGTCTATGGGTGTCTGGGTGGAAACTGGCACTGGCATTTGGAATATGAATGACGTAGACGTATATGACTGTGAGTGTGAAGTGAATGTGCTTTTGCCTTATGACTATGAGATGAGCATGACCATGAGTCTGCCTGAGAGTCCTGAGTGTGACTACTACTGCTATTTTTTGACTATATTATAACTATTGACTATTGGGATGAATGGAATGGATGGAGTGGAATTTGTGAGTGTGGTGCTGGTGACTATTGAGATTGACTTGGTGAAAGTTGTACTTTTGGCATGTTAAAAAATGTGGTAATGAAAATCCCTATGTTGGGACATACGGCCTGAGGCTGGCAGATGGCAAGACTTACTCAACAGTCACAGTACAGTAGCGTGGCGTGGGTTCCTCTTATCCAATTTTCCTCAGATTCTTGAATTAAGATTTGTAAATTACTTCACTTGCTGAAAATTGGAAACTTAATCTAGCATTGACAATTGATTATATATGTACTCAAATGCATTAAAAATTGGAAATTCCTGGTACCTTAATTACAGTTTCATATGTAGAATTCCATGACTCTGTCATGTCAGACGAAGGTAGGAATCGGAAAATAACTAATAGGAGTCAAATCAACATTGTTTTAAAAAATATGTATTGTATTTTTTACCTTAATAGGCAAAATCCGAAAAATTCCATTCCAAGTCATCAGTTTCAGGTACTTAGTTTTAGTTAGAGAATAAAATAAACCGTACAACAGTTTTACTAAAACGAACGAAGTATATTAATCGAGCCTTGAGTAGTAGGGCCTAGTCGAATAGTTGCAGCTAAAATCTAAATATAACGTAAATCCGTGTAATTTTTTATAGAATTCATAAACAAAACCCCGATTGGGGACGTACATAAATCTCATAATTTGACTTTAGACTTTTTCAGCTACCATTTTAATGGGTGGCCATACATGGTCTAGCAAAACGGGTACAATTTGACAACACTCCCACCCACTGATCATACCAAATATGTTTGTTTTTTAACTTGGACTTCGTCTCCTGACTCCCCTGATGGTAAATTTACAAACACGATTTTTTCCTACTGCACCTCTCGATACCGTATAAGTTACAGCGCTTCCTTCAACTTAATAGAACATAGACATACGAGCAGGCAGACGCCGAAAAATCTCGAACGATCTCACATAGACATTCCAAGTCTTTCTCCAGTTTGCACGCAGTTCAATTTAAAATAATAAAAACTTAATTATGATTTTATCTTAATAAACAAGCATTATAGAATATATCAAGGTTTTGAAAAATGAAAAGCAAACATTGTGTTAATTTTTTAAGGGATTCTTGCAAAATTTGTCTCTTATGTAGTAAATCTTTCTAATTCATCGTGTTGCATTTAATAGTAAATTATTAGCATTAACAATACATGGGTATAAATCATGTACTTCGTATCTCCACACAATAAAAATTCCTTCAAGATAAGAATTTTTTATACGGACTTCTTATCACAATTTTTATTGTAGAAACTAGGATTCAAGTAATCCACTCGACTTTTCTCATTTTACAGTCGTCTAGCTAAACGCTTTTTATTCATGCATAGTTTGTAGCATACATGTAACTTATCGAAATCAAAACCTAGGTTTCGATCGAAACTTTCGGTTTTGAGGGGGAAAAGGCAGTTTTGGTTTTGATTTTGGGTTTGAAAAAAAATTGAATGAAGTTTTGGTTTCGATTTTGATTTCGGTCATGGATTACCAAGAAGTTTTGATTTTGGTTTCG
>JAQGCY010001197.1:0-11522 GCA_034700645.1 Xenylla mediterranea
AAAGCCATGAGAGTAGTGTAAAGGAACCATTACTGAAAATTGTATGGTAATTATCCACTGCTTTGACCCACCTGTCTCATAGGGAAGATTGCCATTGTTTGTACCTCCCGTTCGTTGAACCAATGTAATTTTTGAAATGACTCCATTCATTAGTTCGAAATTCGAAAGATCCTTCGTAACCAGTAGGAGTGTTAGTTCCAGCATAATGTCTAATAAATAATATTTGGACAAAGAATTCATAATATGAAAAAAAAATTGAGCAATACTTTTGTTAGTATAATTCGAGCATTAGAAACACCACTATGTCTATAGTTTAAAACTTACATTGAGTACTTGTTTTTTTCAAAGGTAAGAGATCTATTAATGTTAGTTAGTCCTAATGCAGAATGATTCTGTTCTATGAACCAAAAAAACTTTTTGTTTTGGCTGTTTTTGTTCACAATTTCCCAAGATCGCTAGGAGTAATTAAGTAAAAATACGAGTGTTAATTTAATTTATTTAGGGTTCAACCTGCACCAGAACTTACAAAATAACCAATCTGTCCATAGGATTCAATTAATGTTTTGGCACATTGATCGTTCATTTTGAGTCTGATCTGATCGGTGATGTTGATGGGATTACTTAGTTGTATTAGATTTACTTCCAAATGTTCCACTTGATTTCTTCAGCTATGTATATTTGCCGAATCCAACACAATTCTGGAGTAAACTTCTAAAAGTATGAAAATGGCAACTGAACAAAGTTTGTGAATTGGCCAAAACTTCTCTAAAATAAATTTTAGAGATTAGAATTCAGTCCATACCATGGCAACTGAACAAAGTTTGTAATTTCGCCAGGTCTCGATGGGTATGATGTTTAATACGATGGTTAAATACACTAGGCTCAACAACTATCATTTAGCGTTTGCTATAAATCATTGAATATGTGGATTTTTTAGTAAATAGTCTCGACTACATTCTGTTTTCATAATTTAATCTTCATCAACACATATTAAAGCAAACTGGATGCAAAATGTAGACAGACGTAAAGTAAAAGGTTATAAATTAAAATGCGTAGAATGGATTAATTTAATTCTGATGCTGCAGTGTGTGAATATTGCATTTTATCTTGAATTTATTTCATGGTTTATATTTTCAATTAATTATTTAGGGCAAGTACAAGTCCAGCTTTTACTATTATAATAATTATAATGAATACATTTTAGTTTTGGCAAAATCTCTCGCAAATATTGGTCCATTTCATTTCCAGTATCAATTTTTATCTTACTTCCTTTATACATACTAGCAAAACTTAATCTTTTAAGTTTGGTTAATTTACCAAAATAATCGGCCAAATTTTCTTTATCTGATTGTTGTTGTAATGTGGAGAAATAACCCATGAGATTGTTGACGAAGTTATTCCGTTGGAAGAAACATGCTGTCTGATCCAATTCTCTAAGTTCCAAGTATTCTAATTGTGGACAATTTTTCAAGATTTCTAATGAATTTTCATATGTCCAAACTTGAAGATTTTTAAGTCTTGGAAAGTGAATCTCAGTACTTAAAACATTCACTTTGCTATTCGCAACCTGCCCAAAGTACACGAACTCAGTTAGAAAAGGGCTCAACTTAACCAAGCATTCTTTGAAACTTAATTGATCTTCGTCCTTAAGCTGGCCCTCTAAGTGTCCAAACATCACCGATAAATAAAGTCCTTCTATTTGGGTTTCATTTAGGACACACACTTCAGTGAGATTTTGCAACTGAACCAAATAGTCATCATGCTGCATGCCAAATAGAATATTATATTTCACATTCTTAATTTTTCCGAAGCGATTGGAATAATTCCGGAGGTCTGCATCGACATTAGGACTCATGAGAGTTAAAACAAGTTCCATGTTTGGTTTAGTTGAAAATGTAGCTAATACTTCTTCAAATCCTGCTGAGATATATATAGTGAATTTAAGCTTGAAATTGTATTGGAAAGTGTTGTAGACAATTTCAAATTCGCTAATTGTCATAGTCCTCTGTGGATTCAGAAAATCGATTCCATGGCCCTCAAATCCTTTAAAAGTCAACTGTTTCAAATTTGCAAATTGGTCCAAAAATGTTTTTAAACCATCAGTTCCTAATTCCTTGGGAAGGCTGCTTTTCAGTTCTAAAGTTGTGATGTGCGGAGCTACTTGTGCAATGAGTTCCTTAATGTTTAGTCCATCTTGTTTGGATTCCGATTGTTGGAAAGTGATTTCATTAACTATAAGCTTTCTGAAAATATGAGGGATTCCAGGATTCCAATCCTCAATGGTAATAAACTTTATAAATTGTCCTTCACTATTAAGCATTTTGACCTGCCAGTCCCAAGTCCCATATTCATAAAAATGCAACTCAGAAAGTTCGCAACTGAGTACATTTCCCACAGAGTTCCAATAAGTTGTATGAAGCATATCAAAGTATGTGGGATTCAATTGATATAAGACGCGTAAATCTTTATGCATTCCAATTTTTCCAAATTTCTTGATAATCTGAGAACATGCAGATTAAAGTTTAAGCCTCATAAACATAAGATGTGAATAAATATTAAGATATATGTACTTACAATGTCATTTTGAAAAGTACCAAAGTCATTGTGCATGGAAAACTCGAATGTTTGATCGTGATTCAAAGTTTTATCAGCGTCAGATTTATGGTTTGCCATTTCGTATTCAGTTTGTAAGGACGAACATGAAGTAGTAGTAGATGCGAACATTTCTAAGTAAATTCTGAGTCTGATCGTAGCTCAAGATTTGATATCTAAAAATGCTTCTATTTACGGAATTTGTTTTCTAAATTATAAACGTAAGTTTTAGCATAAAGCCCATGGCAATTGAACAAAGTTTGTATCTTTGCCAAGGCTTAAAAGGGTGGGTCCACATATGAATTTTAACGTTAGGGCGGGTGGAACCAGTCTTTGTATGAATTTGCCATGTTAAATCTATAAAAAGCCATATAAAATACATTTAAATCAGAATCTAATAAATCCTAATTCCACATTACTACCGCATCATTTCTAAACTGATATGAATTATGATCATCGCTTAGCTCCTGCAATGACAAATGGTTTAAAAGCTTTAATTATGATTTGATAAGATAAGATATCTTAAGATACTTCAATTTTTGCTTTCACTTTGGATTATGATTATCCATACAGTTCAGCTTGAGCGTAGCTACGCTACAGAATAATGGATATGTTTGCCAGTTGTTTAGTTTTAGTTGTGTTAATTTTTATTTTAAACATTGTATCAGCATTAGCTTTGGAACGGGAAGCTCATAAATGTTCACTATTTTCTCCAAATTCGCAGGTATTTTCATGATAAAAGATATCGATTGTTGTAAGGCAATGCTAAATTCTATGTTTAGGCTTCCTATTCATATAAAGAAGCATCTGGAAAAAATTTCTGGGCCAATCGACCATTTGCAAAATGGCCTGGAGGAAGGATAGCATATACAATCAGTGAGCTTTATACTCCAGAAGAGAAAGCAGTAATTTTTGATGCAATTGCTGAATGGGAATCCAAGACTTGTATAAGATTCTATGAAAAAACTGCTTCGGACTTTAATTATGTAGAAATCACGCCAAATGACGGCACAGATAGCTATTGTTACTGTTATGTTGGTAGGATTGGTGGAAAGCAAATAATGAAAATGTTTGGAGAGTGTATGAGAAGGGGTGCAATGGTCCATGAACTTGGGCATGTAATTGGATTCAATCATGAGCATCAGAGACCCGATAGAGATGAATATTTGAACGTTCATTTGGAAAATGTGGATCCAGGTTAAAACTGCAATAATTTGGAGAAATTGCACGATTACTTGATTTATATCTTGTATTCACTTGCAGACTTTCACTATGCTTTTGACCCATACACTTGGACCGAAGTCACGGCATTCAACCTGCCCTACGATTATAAAAGTGTTATGCAATATCCATATCATGCCTTTACTGGAGAACATAATCCTTCTCGTCCAGCTATGACCCTTAAGGACGGTTCAATTGATGAAATTAGTGCGGAAGCATTAGATTTAAGTCCGTTAGATATTGAAAAAGTTCATGCTTATTATAACAACTGTCAATTGTGAATTGTGTTGTGATTCATAAAAATAATAAATAAAGGAAATACGTCAATCAAGTATATTTTTATTAATAACCATTTAACTTTCGAAAATGAAATCATTAAGTTTAAAATTAGTTAAAATTTTAAGGGCTTGACTTTACTTTACCATATACCTTTAATTATATGACCATTAACTTAAGCTGCAAATGCTTTACTATGCAATATAAATATAAATACAATGGAAAGGAGGAAACTCATTTTCTATTACTATTACAGTATAGAACTTTAAGTTTATTAATACCATGACTGACGGGAACAATAGTTGTGGTTAACTTTCTGTTAATTTCATTAACTACTAATTAGATAACTGCTTTCCATTTACCATTTACCATGACCAGCCAAAACTGAATAAACTTAATTTAATGGATTTTTAATTGAATTGAACTGGAACGCATTTAGAGTCATTTTAAAAATAGACCTATTATTGCCGGAAAATCATTTTATTATTGCATCGTTGTGTTTGTGTACATAATTTTTTCTACTATACTAATTGAAAGAACTTTTTGAATAACATTACTATTACTACTACTACTGCAGTTGCTATCTTTTATTTTAGATTTTATAAAAAAAACTTTCTAGATATTTTTGGGATAACCTGTATGGAGTTTAGTTAATCTTCAACGGAAGCTAATGTCATAAGAATTCGAAACCATCAAAATCAATGAATTTTAGCTCAAATTTATGATGTTAATGCAAATCATTCATAATATTAGTTTTTATGCATAATTTAACTAAAGTACTGTACGATTTTATAATGGATTTTATTTAATTAATAGCCAACAACCACTGCTTGAGCTAGACTAAAGAATATTCCAGGAAGAGGTTCTGAACAATTAAGTACTTTCACTTTACCTTCCTGCAATAACTAGTAAGTAAGCATTTTCCTGCGGATGTATAGCTTAGAATGTATGCTTTAGAACAGACGGCATTTCAGTAGTATAACTTATAAGGAGCCTTTCCTTATCCTAGGGCAAGGGTCTTAGGTACATATTTTAAGGGTCTCCTTGTCCTGTCCTCCTGTCCCTACTAAGTACTCATGCTTAAATGCTTAACAATCCATTTTAGGTATTTTAATTAAATGTAATTAGTTCCGACTAATCTGAAGCTCTTAAAATTTTCCACCTGCAGTCGTAGTCGTAATATGTAATAGGCTTCTTCAGCTCCTTCTACAGGTTGCATTGTACACGTGGACTTATAAAAATTCTACACTCAAAATTCTCTACACTTTGCCTATTGGCATTTGGCACTTGGAGTTAGACTCCGGCTGACTTGTCAAGTTTTTACATTTAAACTTTTACAGTCAGACAGTTCATTTCTTTACAGCTTCGGACTCTGAGTCGATACACCAGATTTTTTGTGCATTTTCAATTGATTCCAGTTGGAATTGGAAACTGTTCGTAGTTTATAGTGTTTAGTTTAGTTAATTTATTGTTTAGATTTATCATGTTAAATATGCAGCCTAAACTCAATTGTTGTAATCGGAATCCTCTAGTCTATTGTTGGTTTTCTGGATTGTTGGGAATCACGACATTACTCCTTGCACTTCTAGCTATAGTTTCACCGGCCCAAAGTATTGACACAGCTATACGAAAATTTGAATATAAATATTCCTTTAAACCACCCTACTTGGCTCAAAAGGATGGATCTGTCCCATTTTGGGATCATTTTGGAAGTAAGTCCCTTAAATTGTCCATTGTTGGTATTGGTATTGATATTGATTGTTGCAATTTTCAATTTGAACAGATGCAATTGCAAGTGAAGAAAATCTCCGGATCACCCCAAGTCTCCGGTCCCAAAAGGGCTCAATGTGGACCAAGCACGCGACAGATTTTGATTGGTGGGAAGTAGAAATTACATTCCGTGTCACAGGACGTGGACGAGTTGGGGCAGATGGTCTAGCATTTTGGTTTACAGAAACACAAGGAGTTGAAGGGCCAGTTTTTGGAAGTGCTGATATGTGGAAGGGCTTAGGCGTATTTTTTGATTCATTTGATAATGATAATAAGCATAATAATCCATATATTATGGCGATGGTTAATGATGGAACAAAACAATATGATCATCAAAATGATGGCTCAACACAACAATTGGCTGGGTGCTTAAGGGATTTTAGGAATAAACCATTTCCAGTTCGTGCTAAAGTTCACTACTACAAGAATGTTTTGAGCGTAAGTGCATAACAATTAAAAATGCAAGATTCCAATGCAATTTTGTGATAATTTCTATCCAATTCCAGCTCCTCTTCAACAATGGCATGAGCAACAATGAGGGTGATTATGAAATGTGTCTCCGAGTTGAGAATGTTGTACTTCCATCCCGTGGATTCTTTGGTATTAGTGCAGCTACTGGTGGTCTCGCCGATGATCATGATGTACAGAAATTTATGACATGGAGCTTAACCTCTTCACCGGGTGAAACATCAGGCTTTGCCCCACCACCCCAAGTCCCTAATGCAGATCAACAAAGATTTGAACAAGAATTCCAAACCTATCAAAAGGAATTGGATAGGAAGAAAGAAGAATATGTTAAAGAGCATCCAGAATCTGCTGCAGCTCATAAGGAAGAGGAAGATTGGTTTGAAGAAGAACAAATCAGGGAATTAAGACAAATTTTCCAAGGACAATCTGAAGTAAGAGCGATGATTCAAGGACTTGGGAAAAAATTAGATGAAATTGTTGGAAGGCAGGAAACTACTATTTCATTAGTTAGTTCGCAACAACAACAAGGTAAGTTAAGTGGTAGGTTGTGCATTAGCCACTATTTTACAGCTCTTAAATTGATCGATTTTGCTATTTCAGTCGGAGTTCAACAACCAGTGGGTGGACACCCTCCACCAGTTCAGCCTATTGGGGCTTCCCCACTCCAAAGACATGAAGTTGAAAGTATTATGGCTTCCAATAGAGAATTAATACAGTCTGCTCGTGATATTAAGTAAGAAATTCAACATACTGTACTAGCATAGAATATTTGCTAATTTGTGTTCTGCATTTGCTTTCAGGAACATTCTAAGTACAATTGTCGCTAAGCAAGATCAAATTTCAGCTCGTCCAGCTTCGTATGGAACAGCAACTGCTGCAGATTATACTCCAAACTTTAATGAGATTCGTGATTCCCTTAATATTGTTAAACGTGATGTATCCCTTGTGTCCCAGCGTGTTCATTCACAAGCTGCAGCAGCTTCCCCCCAGCAACAACAAGCCCAAGTACTTGATTGTCCAGCATGTTTAAGTCCAGTGCTTTTCATTGGAATGGCTGTTGTACAACTAGGAGTTATGTTAGGTTATTCAGTTTATAGAAGTTCCAAAGATAATCAAGCAAAGAAATTCTATTAAAAACAAATCAAGTTTATTCTCATTCCATAATCCGTAACCGTAATCCGTTTATTCAATTCAAGAAAATAATAATGTTTACAATTTTTGATTCTTTTGTATCCAAGCAGAGTAAGCCATTGGACGTGTATATACTCCAGGATACTCACCACACTTTCCACCAAAACTAACAATTCCAACTTGTTCCCATGAATTTCCACGTAGGACATGGAGTGGTCCACCTGAATCTCCACGACAAGAATCCTTTCCTGGACTTCCAGCACATACTTGTTTCTCATTTGAAATCGAGACAGGCACTTGGAATCCTGTATATTTGAGTTGACATTGGGAATGTGACCATACGTCCATTGTAGCTTCTAAAAGTCTTGAGCTTGTTGGGCTTGTCCATGATGTTTGTCCCCAGCCTGAAACAGTTACTTGACGATCACTACTTCCAACAGTACCAATACGAACTGGTTTAATTTTAGCATTTTGTGGTGCAGGGGTATTTAGTATAATGAGTGCAATGTCATCTTGGAGAGTACGCATACTAAATCCACGGTGATATTTAATTTGAGAAGGTGTTCGGCTTTCAAGAAGTCCACGTAGGGCAGATTGTTGTGAAATATCATGGTGTCCAAAGTAAATTTTCATACCGGCAACGTCGCGAGAATTTAGATCTTTGACGCTACAAATCCAAAATTCAGAATTAGTTTATATGTAGTTTCGTAGATATTTTTCTTACCAATGAGCAGCAGTCAAAATAGTTGAAGGTGTAATCAAAGATCCTCCACAACTATGTCGTCCTCGCATATGCATTGAGATCATCCATGGAAATCTTGCAATGTCAGACACTGGCGTACCACCCACGACAAATTTTTCTGGTTCTCCAAGATTTACTGGCTTTTCAATAATTGGTTTACCCCCTTGTTGTCCAGAAATACAACAAATCAATTCCTCATCCTTTGATCTTACAACAGTTCGGAAAAAAGTATCAACATATCGTAATTTCCCAATTCCATGACTCATTGGACAAACTCCAGACTTTTGCTTAAATACATCTACAAGGCCTGGGTCCCTGTGAACTTCTCCATCAGAGGCATAGATCAATGGATAACAATCACTAACAGTGGTACAAGTTCCTTTTTGTGAATTATGAAGGGATTCACAAGGGCTCCCTTCAACTGGTCCTCCAGCTAGGTCTGCAGGAAGTGGAGCAGGATAGAAGGAAAATTGACGTTTTGAGCGTGGAGCATTGACACGGGGTTCGGCTACAATTTATAGAATTTACAAACAAAATTGAAACTGAGTGAGGATCAATTAGCAATATTATACTAAAATTTACCATTTATAATCACAGTATCTTCATCCCCATCTTCAAAGCCAAAAACTCCTCCTATTGTTATAAAAATAGTTGTAAGAAGAAGTATATGGAGTAAAATTGAATGCTCCATTAAAAATTAAGTTGCAAGAATTGCAAGAATGCTATTGAACCGGTCCGAACTGTATGAAAGCTTAAAGATTTCTGAATCAGTAGGAGCAATGAATTGGCAATCATAACTAACTATCCATCCATAAGTAATTGGCAATGAATTTTTTTTGCATTCCAATCGGATTGAATGAATTGGCATTGGACCAGGATCACCGAACCGGTCAATAAAACCATACTTCATCGTTCATCGTATTGTCTGTCAAAATGTATAATGCTAAGTTAATGTTGCATTGCATAACAAGAAATTGCTTGAAATTTGCAATTTTTTTCTGCACATACATTGTTGTTTCGTGTATTGTACTGTTCCATAATTTAATACATTCAAATCCAACAGAATCGATTATTTGCCCTAAAGCTTGAATATGTTGTGCAAAATTATTTATTGCCCTGAGAAAAAAGTTTAACTTCAATATACATGAAAGTATAATATTATTGCTCTGTTGAAGCCGGTTTTATTGATGGGCGTTTGAGTTAGGTTATTTTATTTTACGGATTAAAACAATAAATAATAATTTTATTAAAATAGGCGGATTTGAAGGATTGGAAAAAGTAAATGTAAAAGGTATAATTATAATTAATCTGTAGACTACAAAGTACAAACTGCGATCTGATGACCTTCACCCTTGAAAATTATGGATTTGGATATTTATGTGTGTATATTTAATGGAGCTTTTTAGAAGACGCCAGAGAATTAGTTTAGATTTCCAAGCAATAGCTAATGAAATGTAAGTGCAATATATTAAATGCGGCTTTTTCTACTAATTACGACGAACGAGAGAAAGTAAGAAAGTACCTGATAAAATGCACCTGAAATCACGGCGTTATACAAATTCACGGAGTAAAAGGCATACGGCTTTGAGATAATGAATGTAATGAATGACTTATGAACCCTTATCTTTCTGTCCATATCCAAGGCCCATTTTAAAATGCATGAAAAAATTGAGCTGTAACACTTTAATGATTGTAGTTGTAGTTAAGATTAAGGGTCCTCTACGAGTAGTAAGGATTTTAAGAGGCTTCGCTTTTTAAGTTATAATTGCAACAATTAGATTTTTAGTAGTGCCAGGTTCATCGCCGTCGTCCTTCGTGCAGACAAAAAATGGACAATAATGATACTCCAAACCCAATGCCAATGGACCGTGAGTCCTTTACCCAAAGTGCCTATCCACCCCCACCAATAACATATATCAATTTATACACGGATGAAAATGTTAAACAAGGCCTTGCCCCGAAACCTCCACCAATCCAAGACTCCTATCGAATGTTTGGAAATACGTTCCATACAAATGATCAAATAATTCGTCCTTTAGAAGGACAAAATATCCGTCGATTATATCCTGCCACAAATCTGGATCATAAAAGAGAATTAAAGAAGTTAAACCATTCAGCTTTTATGAATTATTTGGATCTTTTGGATATTATTTTGGTTGTTTCTGCATCTCCGGACAGTGACAATACGACTACCAGTACCAGTTCAAAAAGGAAAGAGAAATTAGATGATATTAGTATAATTTTTATCAACATGCATCATCTTATCAATGAGTACCGACCACATCAAGCTAGAGAAACTTTACGAGTCATGATGGAAGTTCAGAAACGTCAATCCTTTGAGATTTGTGATAGATTACAAAAGCAAATTGGGAAATCTTTGGAAATTGTCCGAAAAGCTGGAGAATCCGGAAACGGATTTGATGAGCAGGAGCAGGATCCAGGCAAAGCTAAAAATAAGCCCAAATCAAATCCAACCAAAATCGTTGGGGCAAGAAAACTACGATCACGAACACGATTTGTCCAAGCAAAGGATCAAGATGAAATTATGTGTGAAATTGCGGATCAAATATAAAATAGTTAGGGCTAAAGTTTGTGTGGACACCGAATTAAAATATGTATAAACTTTTCAATCAATCAAGCGATTTCAGCGATTCGAGTCAATTTGATGTATTAAATATAAGTAAAATCAATCAAATCTTCAAATCCAAGTATTAAAATCTCAAATATTCATTTCATTTTCATTGGTATTCTTTCTTGTACTAATTAATTATTCCTTACATTTTTCTTCTCATAAATTGATATTCCATTAATAATTCATATTTCATATTCATATTCATAGATAGTCGTATTTGTATAGTTTATGTTGTAATTGAAGCTAATAAAACGAGCTTGCTGGCTTGAGCTTGCTTTGTTGAAAATAATGATAAGGTTGTAGACGTAGATTTACTGTAGATGCAGAATGAATCAATTGGTGTTGAGTTCTTGAGTTTAATTAAGCTTTAAAGTCCTGGGAATCCAAGGAGACTAACCACAGTGATGGGTGGGGTTCCAGGATCTGCACCTCTTTTATAGCCTATAGATATAAACAACACAATGGCAACAATTACAATACAACAATTAACAACGCTATAAGCTCTGGCGATGGGGTTGAGGTTTTGGGGACACCAAGCCAATTGGGTTTGGCGACGACAATTGGGTTATGGGGTCAATTGGCGACGCATTAATTAACACAATAATTAATTGTCCTTACCAACATAAAGAATAAATGGAATCCATCCATAATGGAAAATTGTACCAAGTGTCCCTTGGACCCGATTAAATT
>JAQGCY010001198.1:0-11520 GCA_034700645.1 Xenylla mediterranea
TGGACAAAACCCTCCAAGCTCTTTTGAAAATGAAATAATTACAACTCGATCTCTTCACCTCAAGTCACCACCAGGACTATCAGAATCATTTTACAAATTGAATCTTAATCTTAATGAAAATCCATCAAGTGAATCATTAGGAAAGCAACCGGAAGATAGTAAATCACAAGAAGAAACTTCATCTGTAAAAGTTGAAGAAAGTAAAGAGAAAGTTGACAGTCCTCCAAAACCTTTTGAATCTCATGTAAGAAGTTGAATAAACTTTAAATAGTCATAGAAAAATAAAGAAAAACAAAAGTACAACGAACAAATATTTATTACATTTTATTTTTATAGGTTTATCAACTTCCACCATGGCCACATATTTTACGTAATGTTGGATCTGGATCAGATCAACCAAAAATTACATTTATTTCATGAGACAAGACAACAAACTACAAGAAATTTTACAGAATACATACAATTGTCTACCGTTGGCTATTCATACTGTAAACTGTAGTATAGTCTAAGAGAAAGTTTTTGAGTCCTCATCAATAAAATAAAAATCAACTTAACTTATAATATAATGTAAGATAATTTTATATTCAAATCATGTATAACTTCTACTACTTTATTTTGCTGACTCAAACTCTTTTCTGTGAATTTTCTTGTCTTGAAAATGATATTTATTGGAATGGTCAGCTCAGCATAAAGGAAAAATTGCGTAAGCTTTAGTTGATAGCTAACTATGAAATAATAGATGACTGAACTGAACCCACACGCACGCACTTTCTTGCATATAAATGATATGGATATGGAATACGCACATCTATGACTATGACTATGAGATATCAAATTCCCACAAATAGAGGAAGTAACCATCATCCCATTTTCTTAAATAGTTCTAAAAGATAGATAAAATGAATTGGTAGGCTTTTCCAGTAGAATGGTTGAATGGCATGGATGCTTTCTATTCTATTCTTGGTAAACTGATACGAATAAGACTACTAGCATGAATAAGAATCAGACTTTGAATTTCTTTTTTGACTTGACGCATCAAAATAAAGATGATTGGATATTATGTTACAAGTTACTCGTTGTACATATATCGTATATGTATATTCAGCGTTAGGTTTGGAATAGTTGATTTGATAGTTGAACTCGATGCTTTTACCATTTATAGTTAGAAAAGAAAAAAATAAGTTTTTCATTTTATACCCATTTATCTGTCCATGTTGGGTTCATCCCAATTTTTTGCGGTCACTTAACTTGCCACGTGCTGTACATAACCTCATTGTTTTCTATTTCGGCCTAACTAGGAAATAGGGAAAACGAAATATTCCAATCCAATTGCCTTGTCCAGTTTCAGCATAGACTGAATGGAATGAGAAAGTTTTTGTTTTAAGAACAGAAAAAACTTACCCTCAACCTCGACTTTGAGTAGACTTTACTTTCTTCAGAGAAAGAACTCCATATACTGTAACTGTACAAGCATATGAAACTGGTGTTGGTGATGTCCATACTATAACCTCCAGAAAATTCTCATAATTCTTTTTCTACAAACTAACTAACTGACTTTTTGAAACTTTATATTTGTGTGTGTGTTGCTCTTCGGGGTCCGATATGTAAGCTATAAAACTAACACTAGTTAGCCGGTGGCTTTGGCTTGGTCTTCTGTGCCAGTGCCAGTAGACGAATAAAACTATAAACGTAATAATAATTCTCACTGTTTCATTGCTTTTCTCTCTATTCTGCGGATAGTTTTACAATAAAATCCTTTTGAGTTAATTTCGAGATTTCTTAAAGGAAAATTTTGTTTGTTTTATTTTTTTCTTTGATGAATTCGACATGGTTCAATTTATCTAATCTGACAATTGTCAAAGTCGGACTGTCCAACTTCAGTAACTGCAAAGCCATTTGGCTCCAAGCTTCTTAGATTTGAGTCATGAAAGCTAGCTTTGTTCAATTTATTTGTGAATTTTTTGGTCAAATAAAACCTTTAGAAATTTTCCCTTGTTGCTGATCATTGAATCTAATGATAAATGTAGGTTTGTCAGGAGGAGCAAGTAAATCTACCACACAAGATCAACTGATTCACATAATAAATCAATGATTCTTAAAAAGAAAGTACTACACAATATACTAAAAATCATGTTAATAACAAATAACCTTTCCATTCTCCTTATTCTGCATCATGTATCAAATCTCAAAAGTATTTATTTTTCTCCATAACAAGTTCTCTTTCTTCGGTAAACATAAACCAAAAAAATTCTTTTATGTTTACTACTTTTTACCTAACATCAAAGTTCACCTTCTTTGCTTACGGAGTTATTTATTTTGCACGATTTTTCAACTTCAAAAGCTTTATTTGGATGATTTCTTTTCTAAAGTAGAATTCTTTTGTATTGTGCAAATAGTGAAGCTTAAGCTTTGCATGCATATCTCATATATCATTGGAATTTGCAGGAATAAAAAAAAATGATATGTGGCAACAAAACTTGAAGCCTTTCAGTTGCACTTTGCGAGCAATTGACATTTGATTGATTTCGATAAGGATTACGTACCAAATGCCACACTATTTCAGATCATGCTATCTAAGTACAATGTTTTGATTTAAATTGATAGGAAAAACCATAATCTTGTCCTGTAGCTCAATTAGCAAATTGAATTTCGTTACGATTGATAGACAACACTCAAACTAATTAAAGATTTCTATTTTGAAGCAAATCTACTAAAAACAGAACTTGAACCATTGTCATTGTACGATTAGATTATTTTAATTAATTTGACACTTAAATGGATGGAATAAAATCATTATTAATTAAAATAACGCCTTTCAGAGCCAAATTGTCCTTCACCTAAAATAAGCATAGCTTTCAGTTAATTTTTGTGTTTTAAACTTTAAAGTTTTAGACATATAGATTAGCGTAGAAAATGAAGACAATAATTTCTACAGTTGCACTTTGCATGGCGTTTGCCTTAACAGTATTGGGACAAGATTTCACAATTGAGTCTCCAAAAGTTACCGATTGGGGTAATTGGGGTCCTATGGAGCTTTGTCCAGCTGGCACATTTGTTTTTGGATTTCGATTAAAAGTTGAACCATATCAAACAGTAACTTCGGATGATTGTGCACTCAATGCAATTGAACTCCTTTGCATTGGACCATCAGTAAAACGTGATTTATGGACTCCATTGATCAAAAGTAACTATACCGGATTTTATTCAAAATCCTTTGCTACCGTTGTTTCAAAAATGGGACATCGTGGAGATTGGGGACCACTCAAGGAATGTCCAGAACCCGAGTTCGTTACTGGTTTTCATATGAGACAAGAGAATGACCAAGGCTGGTATGCTGATGATACAGCAGCAAATGATTTCAAAGTAATTTGTTCAGGTGGAACAAGTCTAGAAGCTGAGAATGGTACACCCTATGGAGAATGGAGTCCAGAAGTTAAATGTCCAAGAGGACACTATGTTTGTGGAATTCAGACTCAAGTAGAAGATCCTCAAGGTAAATTATATCAATGCATATTGCATATGAAAAATGAAATTATTTTACTCTTGTGCATGAATTCATTTTCATATGATCATCATTAATAATATTTATCTTTCTAACTCTAGGCATGGATGATACCACATTAAACAATGTAAAACTTGCATGTTGTCCTGCTCCAGGGAAAACTTCAATTTAAGCGTAGGTGTAGTACTATAGATTTACAGTATTTTTACTCAACCTTTGTAATTCTCAATGTACATACATATGAACATGAACATCCAACACTCAATAATAAATAGTTTTACTCAAAAAGCTTGCAGCTACAGAGCTACAAAGCTACAATGGCTAAATATAGATATTTTCCAGATCATTGGAAACTGAAAAACAGATAGCTTTATTTCCTGCTTTCATTTCATTTTCAAAATATAATTAAATTTTATTTTATCTTCTTCAAAAGAACAAAAGGCACTTATTTTAGAATTAGGGTAACACACATACCATATATGCATGACGTATGGATGGATTTACTTTTGCTCATATTTGTAACTACTTCCACCAACTCCAACTCCTAAAACATTGTAAATAAATTGGTTTCATAAAACAATTAGTAGGAAAAACTAATTGGACTCATAATGTAATTTCAAGTATTTATCCTACGTACCTGACGGCCCAAAAAGTGTTGCATAGCAAGGGACATGGCAATATGGTTTATCCTCCCGAACAGCATGGCTTCCCGGAGTCAAGGTTTTATTACAACGCTCACATCTAAGGCAAGCGGAATGCCAATCTTTGCCCATTGATGTTTTTTTCTCCGCTAAAAATACATGACAAATACAATTTTAGAATAGAAGAATTCTGAATTTTACTAGATTTTAGTCTAGATATGAAATACTCATTGACAATCGAAAATCGTAAATATGGCGAGCCTGGTAATCAATTTTATATACACTTACCAAAGTACACCGGTTTTTCACATTTTGGACAGTTTGGCATTTTGAAAATAAATCTTTTATTATAAACTGACTGTAGTATTATTGTTCCAAGTCCAAGTTAAAAATAAACTACAAGATGAAAGACAAAGATGAAGATAATTTAATGCCGAGTAATAAGTAATAACAACAGGTCTCTTGACAAATACAAAATGACTAAAATTTTTGACACTGACAACTCCCTTGCTAATTTTTATCTTTTATGACTACTCATAATAATACATACATACTCCTACAACTCGATTTTACTTGTCTGTAATTCAAGTGTAAAATTTGCACACTTTACTGGGCCAGTGGTTTTCCTATATAACAAAAGAGTTTTAGTTTTGTACTGATAACATTTATAGTTATAGTTATGTAAATATTGAATGAAGGTTATTATGGTATAAATTAGTTTTGCACAAAATTTACAGCATGTGTAGTAAGCTGGTTGACGTAATTTTCCATGTAATTAAAATTATGGTAATAAAAAATGGGCTTCTATAAATACCTAGAAATAAGAATGGTTTGTTTATTGTCATGAATTTTAATTATTCTTTACATTGATTGCTTATTTGATCTTTAACATAATTCAATGAGTTTTCCAAGTGTTTAATCAATATACTTTTAGCTTGTCCACTTGATTCGTCATCTACTATTGTGCAACTACAATTTTTCTCAATGGTATCTTCATCTCCAAGTTTTTGAACAACAGGATTTTTACCTGAAAAATCTTTTACAATTGTTTTAATTTCAATGCAGGCTTGCTCAATTAATTTATGTAAAATTGTCCAAAATTCATAGAAACAATTACTAAGAGTAGCATTGAATACAACAGAGTCAGATTTAGTTGCAGATTCTGTACATCGTTTGGACCGTCGACTATTACTAGTACCAGATTCTGGTTCCTGTGGTTGTGAAGTATCACGGTCCACATCAGTTCCACGCTTATATCTACCTTGATCTGATGTGAAATCTCCAATATGCAATCGCAATGACTCAGCTGACGAATGCTTATTGAGTGGCTCATAAGTTTCATGCTGAGCTTCATTACCGGACCATGTATTAAATACTTTTTGTTGTTGAGGTTGGCCAAATTGTTTATTTTTTGGTGCTGGTGCATCTTGATCTTGTTCGAAACTTATTACAAGGCTGGCCGTTCCAGAAGATTTCTTATTTTGCTTAGATCCTTTTGATTTAGCTTTCTTGATGGAAAGAAGCTTCTTCTTTAAGCGTGAAAGTAATTCTTTAGCTTTGTCTGGTTTACTATCACTTTTTTCGCTGCTTGACATTATTGGATTAGTTGGATTACCAACAACGAAATCGAAAAAAGTATCTTTGTTTCCTGCTGGAACTTGTAGCATTGTGAAGCCTGGAGATGGTTCTGCTGGATGGGTTTCTCGTGTTACATTTGCTTTGCTTTTGTTCCCTGTCTTTGTCAAATTTGCACTGCTATTGTTCCCTGCTTTTGTCAAATTTGCATACTTGATTGGATTCAGCAAAATATCTTGAAATCCAAGAAGAATTTTTAGTAGTGCTCCATAGATTTTAATATCACAAGTATTTATAAAGTTTTCAGCATTGTTTCCTTCCAAATGTTTTACTTGGTTAGTTTTTTTCTCTTCAGTACCAGAAATAGCACTGGGAGCTTGTCTCTGGTGCTGTGCTAAAATACTTGCAGCAATTGGTTCTTGATTTCGCTCATTGGTGCTATCATGCATCAATCCAACTTCCTTAGATGCATTTATGTTATAGTTCTTTGGCATAAGCGTAAAATTAGTATCATCATCAGAAGCATCATCTTCAATGTCATTATCATCATCTTCATCTGGATTCCCTGTTAAAATACAATTTGGTTCGTTTGGATTTAAGTATAATCCCACTGGTCCTATAATTGATTCAGCTGATTGTATACGAGACTTTATGTAGTCAATTAGTCCATTAATTATGCTAATGGAATGGCAGGATTGTAAAGTTCTCAAATTTTTAATTGTCAGGAACACAATATGGGAGAGTAATTGTGTGGAGTTGGATCCATTACATCCTATTGCATCAAATGCTGTTGCATTATTCGTGGAATTAGGCATATTGGTGTCATAATTTGTTAATTCTTCCAAAATTTCCGAAAAGAAATGAATAAAAACCTTTGATGAGTTGAAGTTGTTCAGCTTACAATTAGATCTGTAAAATATATAAAGTCATTCTTCGCTAAAATAAAATCAAGGTCAAGAAATATTACCTCATTAAAATTTCTGTGAACCTAGATTTACTACATTTTTCCTTATCCAAAATTAAATCGTCAATGATTTTCTCAACATCATCATTACATTCCAGCATTAACTTTTGTTGAATTTCAAGAACCTTTTGATACTCTCGTAATCCATCTTGCCCAAGAATTTCTGTTTTAAATCGATTTTTACAAAGTGTTTTATACTTTTCTGGAAATTGCTGCCAATAATTTAAATCTCTTTTCTGCTCCTTTGGTTCTTGTTTGCTTGTTTTAAGTTTGTGACATTTATGTAACTCATGAAGTAACATTGGAAGTCGAATTTCCTTAGTGAATTCTGTTGGTTCATTACAATTGATTGATGAGCATATTATTTGTCCTATTATTTCACCAGAGTCTTCAGAGATTGGATTAATATGCGTATATGATTTGTATTCCTGTAGAAAATTAGTCCACTGAATTTTGTCATTAATCTCACTATAATAAATCCAGGATAAGTAGTAAACTTTATGAGATTCTTCATTAAAATTTACTTTAACAAAGATAGGAATGCGTTCAGCACGATATTCATCCTCTTCTTCTGAAATTTTGTTCTTATAAAAAGTTGTATTTGTAAAATAATTTATTCCAACAATAAACACATTTCCATTTGTACTCCAATCACTAGGATAAATTGGATTCTTTAAATCAGTATCATCAATATGGTAAAACACAAAAAGACTGCCCTTTACAACTTGTACATATTTAAAATCGTTTTGGAACTCAGTCGAATGAAGGTATCGCTTAGATCTTTCAATTGATGCCATAATTTTTTTGTATAATGGAATGTTACTGCCTGACCATGATAATGAATTTCCAATGGTAATCTCTGAATATGCAACAATTAGCAACAATAAGAACTGAAGAAAATGCATGTTAAAAAATTTTCAATACTGCACATGCACTAGCTTAAAGACATTTAACACTTTAACAGTAGAATGACGAATGTATAAATATGTGATTACGCAATGGTTCAGTTTGGAGGAATTCTAGGAACAATAAATTTATAGGATTCTGAAGAATCTTTCGAAACAATGGATTGATTGTATGTTCATCTGCCAATTGTACTGCGTCGTCCAACTCCAACTGACGGTTAATTTCCTTCAACTTTGTAATTTTTATGCATTATATGAGACGATACCATGAAATAATTCAGAAATCAACAACAACTTCCAGCAACTTTTGATTCTGTAAAGTGTAATGACTTGTAGTTTCATTTGCTGAATTTCCTACTTTACATAATACAATTTCAGACCATCTTTTGGAGAAAGAACAAATCGGTAGTCGTCTTTCGTACGAGAGAAAGCAGTGACTAATATGAAAGATGCCAAGTTCTTGTGTAAGAGGAATGAATGAATGCAGTCTAATGATCAATCACAATAAAATAGTCTCTATGGTAACCCGTACTAGACTTAGGTTTTAAATTGTTTAAACAGAATTAAATGTCCGTCAAAATTAAATCTGAAACAGATTTTAATGATTACTATTTTCTAATTCCAACGTATACCACTTGGCTTTGACTTAATTTCTTGCTAGTCATATAAGTAAATTTACTTTTCTAATTTTGAATCAAGTGGTTCGGAGTTGGAACATTAATAGTGAAAAATGGCTTCTGGTGACGATGGATCTCTTGAAATGTATTTGCCACTTATAGAAGAAATTCCAATGAGCGATCTCTCTGATGAAGATTTACCAGAGGTCAAGAAACCAACAGTTAAGCCAGAGAAACATATTGAAGAAAAATCCGAGATGTTAACCGAAAAGAAAGAAATTGTAATTAAAGGACCCAGGTAATTTTGAGTAACTTTCGCTATTTTTGTTCTTTGAGGTAACCAGTTTAAATTACAGTATTTTGAACAGAATGACAAAGGAATTTCTTAAGAAGCATTGTCGTGATCAGAAACTTTATTCCACTCCATATCTTAATGACGTTCTTTACCTTCATTTTAAAGGTAAATTCTTTCCTAAGCTTTAGATTTTTTGATAAGCAAAAGAATTTAGAACTCTAATATTTATACACTCTACTCCTTAGGATTTGTGAAAATTGAAAACCTTGAAGAGTATACTGGACTCAAGTGTTTATGGCTAGAATCTAATGGTATTCGTGCGATTGAAAATTTGGATAATCAAACTGAGCTCCGATGCTTATTCCTTCATCAGAATCTTTTACATAAAATTGAAAATTTAGATCATTTGCTTCATCTTGATACAATTAATTTGAGTAATAATTGTATTAAGAAAATTGAGAATTTGAGTAAGGCTTCCAATTTTTATACACATATGATAATCGATTTATCCAATGAATATATTTCTTCCACAACGTAGGCAAGATCCCAAAACTTAATACTCTTCAGATTGCACATAATTTTCTTGAAACAAGCGATGATATTGAGCATCTTACTGAATGTGACTATTTATCCATTGTTGACTTATCACATAATCATTTGGACGATCCTTCAGTGATTGATGTATTTGCCCGAATGAAAAACTTGCGTGTACTTAACCTTATGGGAAATACCTGCGTACGAAATATTCAGAATTATCGGAACAATATGATCAATCGTATTGTAAGTGATTCGTTTCTATTTTTTAAATTATTGAAAAATGCTTAATCTGTTATTTACTGATTTCCTAAAGCCCAATCTTAAGTATTTGGATGATCGTCCTGTTTTTGATAAGGAGCGTGCATGTTGCAAAGCTTGGTTGGTTTACTTTACGTAACGTGAATACAAATATTTATTAATATCTTCGTTTTTCTTTAGGGAAATTGGTGGGCGAGAAGCAGAAAATGAAGAGCGTGCTAGATGGGTTCAAGCAGAATATCAAAAAACCCAAGATAGTGTTAATTGTAATTTAATGATATGTTTCAAACATAATCACAATTTGTGGAAATACTTCATTTTGTAATTTTGTATGGTTTAGGGTTACTCAATCTCCGTAAGCAAAAAGAAGAAGAAAAGCGACTCAAGGAGGAGGAAGACAAGAAGAATGCTGAAAATTTGTTGCAAACCTCTATTGCAGCCATCGATGGTTCTGGAGACCATAATGGAAATATTATGTTAACCGAAGAACAAATTGTCGATACAGAGACGGCAGAAGGTAAAACACTAGAAAAAGTTGATAAAGAGAATAACTCTGAAAAATTGGAGACTCAAAACCGTGGATTGGCTACAGCTACAGAAATTTTCAGTGAACAAAGTGAAATAGACGACATTCCAATAGTTCAGGAAGAAGAACCCAAAATTCAAATGGATATTGTTGAATCTTCTATGAATGAGACTCCCGAACCAGAAGAAGAGAAATGTGAAACATATCGCTTTCCTTCAGATCATGAAGATTCAGAGTCTGGGGAAGAATTTGATATTTCATCATGTCCAAGTCTTATAAAACTACGTTCTATTGTTCATGAAGCCTATTCTGCTGATGAATATGAGGAAGAACCAGATAATGCCGATGATAAAATTCCTTCAAATGCCAACAATGACAACAATGATAGAGCTAATCCTGAATCATTTGAAGATTTTATATCCAAAGCTAAAATTATGAAAACACCTTCAAGTAAATGGATTTTGGATGAGAATTCTCAGTGGAAAAAAGTTACTGGAGAAGGTGATGAAAGTACTGGAAGTAGTCAAGTTGCTAATGAAAACAATGAAATTGAAAGTCCAACTTCAATCAAAGCATTTGAATCCGAAATGAAAGAACAAGAAGGCTCACAACCAAATTTCAAAGAAGTATCCATCGATTTTGAGGAAACTAAACCAGATCATGGTAAGGTTGAGGCATGGCATGACATAAGGAGTTCAAGAATTCTTAATGTTTTACTTGACTCTAATTTCTAGGAACTGATACTACAAAAACTTCCACAATTTTACATACCCAAATCTCACCCAAAGTCGAAACTGCTCTAAAAGAAAAATGTCCATCATTCATTACATGGGACACTTGTTGGGAAAGTAAACCAAAAGTAGCAACACCAAGTCGAACTTCCGTTGAAAAGGATACAAGCAGTCTTCCTATCAAACAAATGTCTGATTCTGAAACTCTTAAAGATGAAGATGAAAATGAAACTATAACCATGCCTGTGGATAAGGAAAAGGAAATGGACTCTTGCCAAAGTATGCATGCAAAAAAAACAAATTATGTTTATGAATTAGCCATATAACATCATTTTGCTTTTATTTTTCAGAAGCCAAAGCCAGCGACATTGCAATCTCGGCAAATGCTCAATATTCATCTGATGAATGAATGAAAAATTATGAAAATCAAAATCAAAAGTGACAAAATAAGAATGATGTACGTAATTGGTGTCCTCAAATAATAATATGAATTACAATAATAATATACCAAAGTGCACACGAACTAAACTTTTAAATAATTTTAATAATAAATAAAAATCGTTAACATAAATACCCTATGCCTAATCAATCTCAATGTGCATATTTGGCCGATGACGTAGAATAGCTAAAAATTTGTTTATATTTATACATGCAAATATTTTAAATTCGCAACAAAAATTTGCAATGTAAGTAGCTTTTTTGCTTGTCTCTGTTTCATTTCTTTCTTGAATATTTTTTATTACAGCTATGTACTGATGCAAAGTACAAGCAAGTTAAGAATTCGCAAAAAAGGCTTTATATTTCAATGTTCATTTCATTTTTATTGCTGGGACTATTAACATGGTAACCGGCATTGTTGTTTGTTTACAAACTCGCCGGTTGACTATGCTTAAAAAGGCATAGTATATGCATTCAGTGGGACCCCAACGAGACAACTGCTAACTTTTCGATATGAAGGAGGCATTTTTT
>JAQGCY010001199.1:0-11517 GCA_034700645.1 Xenylla mediterranea
ATGTTCAAAGGATTTTAAGCAGCATAAGCTATCAATCAAGTTATAGACGTGTGGTTTTTAACACTTCAGTTCTTATTCCAAAATTCCTTTACTGTGTGATTACTTATAACGGGAAGTCTGTTATCTTATACTCGTAGGTTGTTTTCTTAATTCTATGGTTCTTGAGGAGTGTGTGATTAAATTTGTCCAACACTTCAATGACTGAAAAGATCTCTAGTGGAAATGATAAGGTATATATCTATATTGAAAAAAGTTTAAAAAAAAAGGAAAAAACATTATCGATACTTAGATTGTTTGTGCTCATGAAAAATTAGTTTAGATTCAGTTAGTTTAGATTCAGTTTATAGTTAAATTGTGGTATATAATTGGTTCATAGTTAGAGAAGACTCCATTCCACGTTCAATTCAAATGATATTATAACACTTTTATGAGAACTAAATTTCTCAAAGCATAAAATACTAAAGTACAAAATCAATTGTACTCAATGATAATTCAACGTAAACAAAAAAACATTTCACTCAATTATAAGAGCTCAATTAATTTATATAAAAATATTCAAATTCTCTAAAATGTCTTTTTAAAAAAAATCTAGTGATCTCTTATAGTAGATTAATTGCAAACCTTGCAGTTATTCTAAAGTCATCCGGTTTCATGAAAATTCCTGGCCTTAATATAATTGTCTAAGAGAAGAAAAAAAAGAAACAAAAATACTATAACGTAATTTGGAGTCTCAATTTAATTAGCATTTAGTTAGAAATGGTAATTTAAATTTACATAAAAATTATATGAAACATTGTTGTGATAATTTTAAAGTTGATTTAAAGTTTAAGCTTACAAATATAGCTTTAAATAACTTTTATGTCAATGAGGGGTAACTATTTCACTGAAACAGGGTATGAAAGTCCGTATCTAAAATATTATTATTATACTAAAGTATCTATTTAATAGTCCACATGTTTATATTTTTTATTGTAAAAAAAAATAATTAACTCTTTTCGAATGTTTCAATTCAACGAATTCAACGAGGGACTTCCTGAGCTGAAAACATTTGTGAATGAGTTAATTCGTACTTTTAATCACGACCAAATTATTTTGGTCATTTGCCAAATATTTAGTCATTGTAGCTTATTTTCATTAATTAATAGATTACTATTATAAAATGTTTGATTAAAAGAGAAACATACAACGATGGAATCACGTTAAAATTTAGAATACTTTATCAGTTGATTAAATTATGTTATGTTAATTCGTATATTGTATAGCATTCCGTTGAAAATTACGCGTGTAGGCCTTATACATAGTTAGTATTTAATGTACCTTTGTAGATCCAATGTATTCCATTCCATGGCATTTTAAATACTTAAGTCCAATAGTTTAAAGGAACGCTAATCTATATATAATTTATCGACATATACTTTACTTAAGTCTGTTGATGAATGGCAGGCAGCTATTGTCAACATTGCAAACAATTTTAAAACCAAGGCTCAACTTATATATGAAATAAACTGCATGAGTAAAATTATTAATTTAGTACCTTAATATATTTTAAGTTGAACGATTTAATGTATTTGGGGTTCAGTTTTATGTGAACTTACATTAATTTGAATTTTGAGTATTTTAAGTAATTATTTTAATTTTATTTCCTTAATGAAAACTTGAAATTCTGAGAATCTGTCCTATTTGTGTGCCTAATTGTGATTGTAACTTACTCGAATCAAACTAAAATATATGTACCACTAAAGTTTGAAATTTTAATTCATTATACGTGTACTCGAGATGAAATTTCTAAAGAGTCCTGTAACTTACTTTAAAACGCCAAGGAAAATATTTATGAATGTGTTAATAAAAATTCCTGATTTTAAAAATGTTATACGTATTGCTGATTTCAAGGAAGCTTATGCACAAGATTTCCTTATATTGATAAGGGCAGAAAAATAAACTAATTCTAAGATCTACATTTCTTAAATTCGTTTTTCAATTTTTATTAGATTTCTTTTTTCATAAATGTTTTCCATTCAACTTGGATAGAACCGTTTATTTTATTTTCATATTTTATAATTTTGAGCTACGAAGTTTTTTGTATTTTTTCTTAGTGGTTCTAATGTAATGTACTAATGCCCACCCCAACTAGGAATATTACAATACTAAACTGTTTACTAAAAATGAACACTTTCGAATAAACCGCTGGTGTGGTTTAGGAATAATCAGCACAATAATCAACAGGATAAATTTGGAAGAGAAAACATAGTAGTACGTAAATTTTCTTGCACATTACACACTTACACATAACTAAATTGAATCATAATTAACTATGGACTTTGGCTTGCTTGTAAGGTTTTCTACTTCAACTCTGATTAATAGCATTTGCATGTGTCATAAGAGCAACTAATGTTTGACTCGTTTCAAGGACAGCACGGGCATCGGCTAACCAACCTTGACATACTTTACGTTGTAATCCTGTACAACCAAGTTCAAAATTTGAATCCAGTACATCTGGGTTATAGTATTTGAAAGATATGTTTTACCTTCAGTTTTATTAAGGATAACTACAGCTTCAAGTAATTCCCCTCTACGTAAATGAAATGCTGTTCTGTCTAAAATTTCATAAATTGATTCCACTTCTTCTGTTTCTCCCTCTGCAAGTAAAGATTGAGACGAAAATTAATACTCCTGAGAAAGAACAAAGGGTACATTATTTGTGGAAAATATGTCTCACCACAACTAACAGCAAAAGAGCCTTCAAAAAATCCCATTATGTATTTTCCCAAAGATATTCCTTGTTCTTCAGGTCGAAAAATAGCTAATTTTCTGCAAGATTTGTCAACTTTGTCAAAAAATCGATTTCGTAATTCTTCAATGCTTCCTAATTTGTCTGGAATGGTTTTAAGCAGCTGAAGAGCAAATTCATCGTTTGCAAATTCTTCTAAGAGTTGGGCTATAAATGGTAATGAAATAAATTAAATATATTTAAACTATTCCTAAGAATTTTGTTATTTGAGTTGGTACCTTTATTCGTATTAATAACTGAGGTAGGATCTCCTGAACTAGCAAAATTGATTCTATTGTAGAGTGAACTAGAAGCAGACCAAAGTTTTCTTGAATTCTGAGCCCTTTCCTCTTGGTCTCTTCGATCTGAAATTGCAAGGTTACAATAAATGAACTGTTGTTATTGGATATTGAAAGTTAATTGGACTTACCGGTAAGAACATTTCGCATTGCTGCTAGGGCTGCAGTAGCCTTTTTATACTTATATCGGATATCTACAAGTTGTTCAGCCTCAAGAATATCAGAGCTTTGCTTCAATTTACGTTCATAATCAGCTTTCATTAAGTCCCGATGAAGCTCAATATTATCTTGATATACTCGGGATTGACGAGCTAAGGCTTTTACAAGTTCGGACTCATAGTGTTTCTTCATGTCATTTAACTGCAGAGTTACAAAAATTACACATGCAAATTACAAATTCCCAAAGTTATATACTAAAAATAAATGTTTTGTCAATACCTTTTTATGCATAAGTGCTTTGGTATCTGGATTTAGTTCTATTTCCACTCCATGGTCTGGCATGTCATCAGTAATGGCCTGCTTAATAAAACTGAATTTTACAACAAAACTCAACAAAGATAAAAGCCTAGTTTTTACAATTAAAATACCAAGCCATATATTGACGCAAAGTTACAAACATAAATCATTTAGTTTGCGCAAAAAAGTTAGTATCATTAGACAGGTCTAGTCCAAACCACAAGGGTAAAAGAAGGATATATTTTTATATTAACAATTTATTGGTTGAATAAGGTTAGAGGATTAATAAGGATAAAAGTATGGATGTTTAATTGGATATTTTCACTTAATTTGTAGATATTCACATAGGAGTTAAAAAGTTCTTAAATCTCTTGCTCATTTTTTCAGGATTAATTGGGAAGAGGAAGGATATTATTAGCTTGGATACACTTGAGGTTGATTGGATTATAAGGGAGTTTTAGGGCAGTCATCTACTGAAGGTGGGGGTTTCTCTTTCTCACAAGCCTTGAATATAAGCAAAGAACAAAAATAAATCAATAATAGTTAAAGCGATTACTTAGTTTTTAGTTAAACTCAACCAAAAATGGAGGAGTAAAAAGCAAGAGGAAACAGTAATGAAGAAATTAAGAGAGACAAGCATAATAAAAAATAATCTAACAGGTAATCTAAGTATTAAGCAGGGTTTGACACTTCTTGTAGGGCAGTGACATTATACGAACCTGAAGAAGGGCAAGTTCTTTTTGGATGCTAAGAATCTTCTTGTATGCATGGGTAAGAATCATACTGCACTCGTTTTCAGTAAGTGTTGATTTACATTCTGGATTCCGAGTTAATAAGGAATCCACTTCAGCCTGTCAGAGAAAATTAATATCCAGATTGGATTACAGACTCCAAATAAATAGTTTCTCAACTTGAATTTACCTTGAGATCTCGGCGAAAATCTTCAATAAGGTTACGATACTGTTCCACAAGACGTGATTCGGCTTGAACGCATTCCATCTTAGCTTTAGCGTTTAAAAGCTCGCGTTGGGCACAGTCTAATGCGTCTTCAGCTCCGCTTAACATTGGGCTACCAGCATCTTTGTCGTTATCGATAGCCTCCCGAAGTTTACATAAAAGCTCCCAAGCACCTTGTCCTTTCTGGATGGCTTCCTTTACCTTTATCAAAAATAAATCTTATTACTTAAAAAATTCAAGAAAAAGACAATATTTGAGTTACTTTTTCACAACGCTTTACAGCCAAATCAAAGACTTCACACCAAACCTCTTCAAATCGTGGGGATTCCAAGCTATCTTCTTCAATAGCACAGTATGCTTTATCCATGAACTGTTTCACAAGATCCGCAGCTTCACAATAGCTCTGCGTAAAACAAAGAAAAACAATTTTTATGCTTCATGTTGTTAATTTTTTAAATATGTCTAATAATAATAATGAATTACTTTAAGAGCACCCTCAGTAGCTTCCATTGCCCTTGATTTCCGTTCTGCTAAAATCCCTTCAACATCAGAGGAAACAGAAACCGTTGGTGCTTCCTTATCACTTTTTTGCATGGCAGTGGCAGTTGGACCAGTATCACAGACTGCATCATTCTTCTCAGCACAAGCAACATCCTCATCTGTATACACTTTGTAAGCATATCCAAGGCCACCAACAGCAACTGCTGAACCAATAAGGAGCATAATTCCCCGTTTACTCTTTGGAGGCTGGGATGGGGGTCCATCCTCAGGAGGAGGAGGAGGTGGAGGATTTCCGGTTGGTGGGGTGGGAACAGCGGAGTAACGAGCTAAGCCACCAACTAATTGGTCCTATAAAAATAAATAAGTTACAATATAACTCATATAATAACAATCAGAATGGGTATAACTGACCAAATACATGGATTAGAACAAGTAAAAATGATGGTTACATTGCATATACATACCTTTCGTGGATAGCGAGTAAGAGTGCCGATGAGCCTTGGTCCAGCGAGTCGACAGAGATTAGACATGATGAGTGATGACTATGGGTTGAGTTGACCAAATTAAGGGTTCAGCTCCAACAAGGGTCACTCACACACGGTCAGGTCAAACTTTGAAATATTGGAGACACACACAAGAGAAACAGTAGTTCGGATCGGCAGAATCGGTGTGAATGAATGAAATGAAATAATAAAATTCTGCAAATCAAAATCAGAGTTCAAGAGAAAATCATTTGATGACAAGTGAGAGAGAAATGCCGGGAGCTCAAACTCAAAGTTTGAACACATATGATCGTATCATGAATTCATGATGTTTGTTTGTGTACATTAACAACTAATAATACACACGTTGTCATGGTTTTTTCCGCATTGTTTATTAATTTCTGAGTGAGTAAGGTTAATTCTGAAGGGTCTCTAAGTCAAGGGACATTGACATTAAGGGTAAGCCTACGTCGTGTACGTGGCAGGTAATTGATGAATGAATTGTTATGTACATGTAACCCTAAAATGTACCTACAGTACCTACACGATGCCTTTGCCTTATTTCCTCTTTTAATTTGTATTTGTAGACTAAAAAACCCAAATTAATTGGCCTGTTCTGCTCCACTGCTCTACCCTTGCACCTTAAAAAAGTCGGAAAAATGAATGCACTAAGCTCATGGTTATGGAGAACTACTTCTACTACTACTGGGACTAGAGCATTATGGACTATTGGGAAATCTCCCTTCACATTGACAGCGGCAAAGACCCAGTTCCCTATCACTGTATCTCAAGGACAAGGACTCTTAAATCCTCCGATCCCTTTAATTACCAACAGTGTTCGAACCGTCATTAGTTTCTCAATGCTTACTGGAAAGAAGAAAACTTGTCATACGGTTATTAGTCGATTCTTTAGATTATCATGGTACTGAGCCAAACATAACATACAAAAAAGTATTCCATTATTTTGTTCATTGTTGATTTGTTTTTGCTTATTATAGGGGTGCATGGATTCGACCAAAATCTGGACGACATAGAAAAGTCTACTTGAAAAATC
Organism: Xenylla mediterranea; assembly: GCA_034700645.1. Taxonomy (NCBI): domain Eukaryota; kingdom Metazoa; phylum Arthropoda; class Collembola; order Poduromorpha; family Hypogastruridae; genus Xenylla; species Xenylla mediterranea. Next base: position 6,517 of record JAQGCY010001199.1, read on the forward strand.
CCTCAATGAAAAAGCATGCTAGAGAACATGTATTTTGTAGAGGAAATCAGTCAAGAATGTTTGATAAGGTAATTAAAATCACGCAATAACCAATTAGGCCAACTCAATTAATTTTGTTTATTCCATATACAGATGGTAGCCAAATGTTGGCGTAAACCAACGTACTATGTTGATGATCCATATGAGTCTTATCATAAACGAGAAAATTTTTATATTACTAAAGGAATGGTTAAATAAGACCTTTTTGGCTAGTTTTCTGTCTTTCTTTGTGAAAATATTGCATTTGTCGAGGATTTTTATTTTGAGTAGATCAACTACTACAAAAAAACAAACAATTATTATCAATTATGGAATCCTTAAATCCTTAAGGCGTAGATATTGTATTGTAATATTTTCTTCTTACTTCAACGAAATAACATTATTACAAATTCCAGAACAAATCTGTTTTCTCTCTTTAACTATTATTTACATTTACATTCATGATAATAAAAGGAATAGTAATAGTATACAGTAATTCAAATTCCTAATAATTAATTGAGCCATTCAATAATAATAATGCAATTCTGAATTAATTTCTTCTGCTTGTTTTTGTTTCTGTTTGATTAAAGGAAAGGGGAAATTTAGAATGATATAATGATGATAATATAATATAATAATAATAATAATAACGTCAGTTCTCCATAAAAAATAAATATGAACTAAATCATTTAAAAAACGCTTCTTCGCTTCCTTTCTTCTTCCTCTTCGTTTGAAACTTACAAGACATAATAGGCAAACTGTCTATTTGAATATTAAACAAAAAATATAACAAATCTTATAAATTTATAATAACAATTATGGACTTTAAGTAGGGAGTTTTTGCTAAATGTGATCTCAAAACATTCAGCCTTAAAACATTGATATTTTGATTCCTAATTATTATTCTAAATGATAAAATAATAGTAAATAAGTATTAGAGCTACAGACATAAAAAACATATTTAAAATATCTTAATCACTCTTTTTTTTTGTTTAGTTTTTGAATGCTAATTCCACAGCCGGTAAGATGAAGTAAGAGTCGTATAATTTTCTGGCCTTTTTCTTGTCCATAGAAAAGGAACATTATTTGGAGTCAATTTAGAAATTTAAGTCGCGTATGAATAGTAGTGATAGATGTAGATCTGTATTGATGAATTTTTGGATTCTGATGATTCATAGTAAGAAGAAATATTGAAAGAGATATAGTCTATTCTAGTATGATTTAATTGTAATTATTATGTAGGATGGAGATCAGAGGGTATAATTGAATTGTTACTGCGCTTTGGCACGTCTGGCTTGATTTTTCTTGGCCTTTAACCACATTTGATAGATTGTACGGTAACTCAATTTTGACAAGTAGTTTGGAAAGAAGAACTGACCCCAGCTAATACCAAATAACTGAAACAAAGCAATAATAATAATAACATAGAATTTGGACCCTTATCTCTTGCATGAGCATAATTAACATACCATAACTCTATGGGGTGGATAGGCTGCAGTTCTGACTTGCAGTCCAATAGTTTTTAATGCTACTTGAGTATACTCAGTGGCCGAAGGCGCAGTATAGGAGGATACGCGAATTCTACTCATATTTGTTGCGACATATCCTGGAAGCACACTTTGAACAATTATTCCTTTATCTGAATATTCTGTGACCAAGTCTCTGGTAATTTTATCCATAAATGCCTAAAGTAAATTGCAAAGGTAAATTGATGTGGTCAAGTGATTCCTTGGGTTCCAAAATGTTCTTACCTTTGTAGCACCATAAACACACATAAGAGGGGTTGGGGCAACGGCGGACAATGAAGCCATGTTGACTACGACACCCTTCCTTCTTTCAACCATTTGTGGCATTAGGACTCTCATCATCATTGTTACAGATAGAACATTACAATTAATCATATCGTGAAATAATTTGTCACCATCAGGCATATCCAAAAAAAATTCGGGATATGGATAAGCCATTCCAACATTATTAATTAATACTCCAATTTCAAGCCCTTCAGTTTCACGTCTAATACGATCATAAATTTCAAGGCCTCCAGTAAAATCTACAGCTATCACTTTAGTTTTGACTTTGAATTCAGAAGCTGAAAATACACCATAAAAAACATTATATAAAACTTTAATTATAATCTATATTTCATCTACCTGGAGCTAATGATCAGTTTTTTGTAGTATTATATTATGTGCTTACCTATTTGTTCTGCAACTTTTTCCAGTTTCTCAATAGACCTGCTAATTAGAATAATGTCTAATCCTAATCTCGCCAACTAAAAGATTAATGTGAAAACATTGTTAATATCTCATGATTTCATCATTTATTCCCAGTAAAATCATGTAAATATTTACCTCTTCCGCATAAGCTTTCCCAATTCCATCAGTAGCACCAGTAATTACTAATCATAGCGGAATAACAAAATAAGATTGCATATTAAATACCATGCATCAAAAATCCAAAAAAAAAAAATGTTATGAACCTAAAACAAAACCACATAGCGTCCTTTTGCCCTCTAAAATTTTTACGATTGCACGAAATAACATACATACAAAAAAATGTTTCAATTCTCCAGATTACTAATATGTAATAGTGGTAATGGGATTTAGGTTAGTAATATAAAGAATTACTTTACGCTGCCGTAGGATGTTTTATGATAAAGAACGTTATGGCTAATATTCAGATTGTCTTAATTCTTAAATATTCTAATTTTAAAAACTGATAAAAGTTAAGCTTGACTAGAGTAAATAAACTTTTATCGTATGTCCTGTAACCTTTTGTAGCTAGACATTGCATTTTAGTTTGTAACAATAATGTATGTATGTTTTTCATAGAAAAAAGGACGCTAGGAGAAGTTTTAGATTGTACGGATTTCTTTTCCTACATACCTGCCCATTGTCCCATACTCCGGAGATCCACATAATGACCCAGGGCTTGTCCAACCCATGTATTATAAATTACTTTTATTAATTCTAAACCAAAGTAAAAAATAATAAAAGTTGTGACCCAGAGTCCAGCCCATTCCAATGAATTTAGCCCTAGAAAAGTTGAGCCTTTGATTGCTGCTCCCCAAGCAAGCATGATAGTTTAGGATTCCTCCGTTTCCGGGAAACTAAGAAAAGTTTTGGGTTTCAAGGATGGCGAAGACTTTGGTGGATCTCATAAGCGAGTATATTGCGGAAGTATAAGTGAGCCAGGAAGTACGGAATCCGGAATTTCTGTAAATTTTTGAGTTCCTGACAAACTCTCACTTCCAAAAAGTCTCTTGAATTCAAAGTTAAAGTTAAAAAAGTGTATAAGAGAAAGGTAGAACTAAAAAGACACAATTACAATTACAATTATGATTTGGAAAGACCACCACCTGCACCTCTATTACAGAAACAGAAAGACTAGGAACGGTTGTAATGTAACACACTTCTTCAATACGAATACAAAATTGTAATAATAAAGTTCGAGAGACTTTTTTACACTGACTACGAAAAAACTTGTGTCAGATTAGAGTTGCAGATGAGCACTGGTTGTGGGGATGCAGGGTTGTGATGCCAGTGGCCATAGTTATAGTTTGTACCAGACCAGTACTTCTTATTCCATCGAATTCGAATCCCAACATTACCACGACGTAGAATAGAATTGAACAAATATAAAATGCATAATAATCAAGGAATTCCCTCAGTTCTTAAAAATTCTTATAAGCCAAATAATACACCTCAGTAGTTGTAGTAATTCAATTCTTATGTTTTTTTATGCAGGTAAACTAAACTAACATGCTAATGCTGCTAAATGGTCAATCTTGATTCATCAAGACAAAAAAAAATTCAATGCAGGGAAGAAGATAATCTTACTACAACTATAATATACGCTCATCGCAAGATAGTTGTAGGATATACGCATATTTTTATTTTATTTTATTTTTTACAGACTCATTCAGTAAACTAAGCTAAAAAATCCTCGAATACTCTGATTACTTTGCATCAATGCATCATTATACACCTGTATAATACGCTCCTTTCATACATACAACTAAAAAACTTTATAAAGCTTAAAATTTTGGCAGGCGGAGAATTATCATCATCACATCATTGTCCACTAAACTAACTTCCCTTTTACTTGTAGTTTGTAGTCGTACTCGTACTGCAAAGAAGAAAAAAAATCGAATTGAATTGAAGGTAGACAATTCACATAGATATAATGTACTTTGGACTCAACTGAAATTATCAGTACAATTATACAAACTTAACTAAACTGTCGTTGCCCCTCAAAATGCTTTTTTGTCAACTCAATCAACCCCAAAAAGTAATAACACATAAATGAATTACTATGTGTTACTCCAATTCAACTTCAAAGGCCAAATGTCCCTATATGAGCAATATAATATATGAATTATGGAAACTTAACTTCTTAGAATTTGGAGTAGGAAGGTTTTACCTTGACCCATCAAACTTTAGGAAGTTTTTTTATTAATTTGTCATAACATAATATGCATCTAATAAATTTTATTATATAAGATGTCTTAAATGTCCGCCCGAACCCTTTGGTTATATAACATGTCTTAAATGAACGCCTCAACCCGGAGATCTTGAATGAGTGGTAGTAAAATCCATTGTTGACAAAGATAATATGATCATCGTCATTCATAGCATAAGTCATCGACGATTCGTACAAATATTTACAACACATTTACTTACTAAGAAAAACGTGGAATGAGATTGATTCAGGATTCATTGGAATCAACATTACCATTGCGTCATTGGATCATAATAATACTTCGGGATGATAACTTAGAAAGTTTGTTAGCATAAAATTAGAAAATTCATATGAATGTTGTTGATGAAGGGATTAAAATGGAGTTGATGATGATTGCATAAGCTCTTAATTTCATAATACTTTTTTTTAAAGGACCAACCAACCACTCTATTTATATTCTGTTGAAGTAGACAAGTATGATTTTGCTTAGCATTATTATTGAGATGTTCGAATAATTGCTTA
>JAQGCY010001200.1:0-11516 GCA_034700645.1 Xenylla mediterranea
AGAAATGAGCATTTAAATAAAAAGTATATGTCTCTGTAAAAAAGAGTATTCTTCTCTGCTATAAAAAAATATTATCGATTTCCAAACAACGTATTATAGCCAACATATATATAATCTAGGATTGACCAATTGCAATTTGGATTTTCCATTTTGGGATAAATGTTCTTAATAGTATGAGACTCCATGGAATAGGAATAAAAAGATGAACCAAATGGAGTAAAGATTTCTGAATCCAATTGACCTTTTTTGTAAACGGGTGAAGATAGAACGGTAATCCGTCCTGAGTTGCAAAACTTTTTAATGTTTGCATTTGTCACATATACTGTGACTGTAGAAGTTCCTTTTGGACCAATCCAACTTCCTTCTGGTTCAAAGTAAACCGTAACTTCGGATGGAAATACCTAAACATAAAAAACTAGAGCTTAAGCATAGGCGATTAGATTTCAATAAAACAATTAAATTACATACAATGTAGGTCATATTGATTCCAGTAAGATTATGGATTGTAAAATTTCCTCTCCAAAGTAATTCATTTTTCTGAGTCATTGCTAGACTTTTTGAAATCAGCATCCTTTCTTGATTTAATTCAACATCGATATCCTTGAAAATTGATTTTGATTCTTCGTATTTTGATCCTACAAAGTAAGCAATACAATCTAAATTGAAAATCCAATAAAAGTATATTTGACTTACCTGCTAATCCTTGATTTGTAACGCTTTTACCAGACACATATTCAGTTATGTCAAACCGCTGTGGACTAAGCAAAACGGTAATATCTTCACCAGTACTTGCATATTCAGGCATTTTTGTTTTAGAATGCATTTTGTATAGTATTTCGTATGTTATTAATTGTTAACGATTGTTATTAAATGCAAATATAAAATATACACTGGGATTTTACTTTGATAGAAGAAGTATAAACAGCAAGGTTATTCTATATTTACAACTTGAAATTCTTGAAATTCTTCAACTTGAAATTTCAATCTGTAAATATAGAATAACCTTGTATAAACAGCATATCAGATTAAAATCAAAATTTTAATTTTCCGTGAGTTTCTTCAGCAACATATTAGACTGGAAATTCTTATTCCAAACTTATTCTAGACCGGAATTCTATCCGGTAATTTTGTTCACTACTCTACCTATCCGAAAAATTAAAAACTCTGTTTCAAGATGAAGAAACAGCTTAAATGGATTTTGGGATATCTCTTATGCATAAGTTTGGTTATTCAAGGAGGAACAATTAGATTTTATCCTAAAGCCCAGTCATCTGAACGGAAGCATTCAAATATCCAAACACTTCAACAAGTTCATGTCGTTAGTTTTTTCTTTGCTTTATGCTTTGCATTGAATTTGTGATAACTTTAACATATTGTTCTCAATTTCTAAAGGTTTTCCGACATGGAAATCGAAATCCAATTCAAAACGCGTTTCCAACTGATCCTTATGGGAATGAATCCTTCTGGCCTGGTGGATGGGGTCAATTAACTGAAGTAAGCCAGGAATGATTTGTGTGTTTATTTTTGGCTTACAAACTCAATTTCTTTCCTTTGAAATATAAAGGTTGGAGAAGAATCTCAATTTGAATTAGGAAGATTTATTCGACTCCGGTATGCTGGATTCTTGAACGATAAATTCGATTGCTTTGTACAGAGTTCTGATGTTGATCGGACTATTTCCAGTGCTCAAGCTAACTTAGCAGGATTGTTTACTCCAGAAAGTACAAAAAAGCACTGGAGTGAGAAGCATAAATTAAATTGGCAACCGGTACCTGTTCATACAATAGATGCAAGTCTTGATAATGTACGAGAAAAACTTTTCATTATGTTTTTGTTCGATTTGCCAATAATTTATGTTTTCATTTTCATGAATGTTTAACTTATTTTTAGAAAATCAATTTTGCTGCTAGCTGTCCTAAATATCAACTTCTCCTTCAAACTCTTCTTGAATCTCCTTTTGTGTCACAAATTAATATGGAAAATGAAGACTTATATAAATACTTGACGAAACATACTGGGCGAACAGTAATGGATTTTCCATTAGTTGCTGAAATATATGACAATTTGTTTGTCGAAGTATGAGGAACTTGTTTTGTAAATTTATGTTGCTGAATTCTGTTTTGATTCTTTTTAGAAATCGCACGGCCTTAAATTACCAGACTGGTTTACAGGGATTTACGAAGAGAAAATGAAGCGTTTGGCTATTCTGCCATTTGAAATCTTAACTTTTAATGCGAAAATGACTCGTTTACGTGTAGGTCCATTACTTCAAGAGATTTTGGATCACATGGAAGTCGTAATAAATGGAACTGATCTTAAGCATCCCAGTATGAAGAATTATCGAAATTCCAAAATGTTCATGTATTCTGGACATGATACTACAGTTTCTGCAATTCTTAGTGCTTTAAAAGTTTATGACAGAAACCACATTCCGCCTTATTGTTCAATAGTTTTGATTGAATTACATAAGAGTCCTGAAAACAAGTTCTTTGTGAAAGTAAGTATAACTACTAGTATATTAAAATGAAAAATATAACAAGTATGAATAATTGTACGTTTAGATATTGTATCGTAATTCTACCGATCGCACAATGACAATGGACATTCCTGGATGTGGAATTAGAGAAAGTGGCAAATGTTACTACGATGCTTTCAAGAAAATTGTTGGGGTTCATTCAATTACAAGTGAGGACTGGAAACGAGAGTGTTCACAAGGGAAATTGAATCAAATTGAAGAGGATGTGATTATTGAATATCATCCTTATCAAACTTATCACGATATGACAAATGAATTCCGTGGACTTGCAACATTTTTGGCAAAATCATTCAAGCAAATTTTTAACCCTCATTTCGTCTTAAACTAAACAACTGTTAATAGTGTCAAATATTTTAAATCAATAACAATACAATAATTTCATTAATTAATAGTTTAGTTGCTTTATTTTCTGCTTAGTTTAGAATTTTGATTTAGGATTGTTAGTATGGTAGTTTTGTATATTCTAGGTATTATGCTGCCCACTTAATCAATTCTTTGATTTCTTCGTCATCAGAATTCGATGCAGGTTCTGAAAGTAACATAAAACGTAAAAATTAATACAACTATTTAGCATTCAGAATCAAAATTTGAAAATTGAATTTATCACCAACTTGGAGAACTTGTTGCAGGAATCTTTGTTTCAGAAGCCGAAGGTCCAGAAGCTGGTTTGAATTCCTTATCAATATTGTCAATTGGTTTATCCACGGAGAGTAACATAGCATCCAATTCTTCCTGCTCTATCGCTTCCAATTCCTTTTCTAACTCAGCATCATCCAGTCCTTGTCCAAGAGCTAATGGATTTGAGATAGCATCTGTAATTTCCTTTGCTACATCTTGTTGATCTGCAATGTCATCCATTATGTCATGAATTTTTTCCACATCCATATTTTTATGAACAGATTTTAATGCATTTGATGCTTGGCTCATAAATTTAAGAATTTCGGTATTTGTATTAGCTCCTTCCAGAGACTCCCGTTGCATTTCAATTGTACTCAATGTTCCATCAAGTTGCTGCAATTGCTTTTCATAACGTTTTTTCCTTTTTAATGCCTGAAGAGCGATTCTCTTGTTGGTTTTAATATTTTGCTTTATAACAGCAGTTTCCGCTTCAATTTTTCCTTCCAAGTATATTTGTTTCTTGTTTAAGAGTTCCTCCATTTCTCGTAATTGCTGTATGGCTGTGGGTGGAGATAAAGTTTCATTTTTCTTTTTCTTGTTCTTAGAAATTTTGAAAATGTTAAAAAATTTTGACATCTTGGATTTTTTGGATCTTCAATCTAGTGTTTATTCTTCTAAGCGAGATTCTAATTCGAAAATTAAAATTATGCCAAGTTTTTAAAAAATTCATTGTTTGCTTTTCTTTGTTTGGTGTGTTTTAAATTCTGTTCCTATATCAATTACAGGACAAGTCTAATAAACACCAGTAAAAGACAAAACTGGTTCCAATCCATTTGTTTCTCGCAAGAAAGCTACACTTTTATTGAAAAGTCGAAAAAAGTTAGAGGTTGCTCACTCGATAGTTCTTTAGTTCTTTCCATGAATCTACTGTGCTAATTGTGTATAAAATTTCATTCGAATCATTAATTAAAACTATGGGCATGCATACAAGAATTTGAAGTATAGTTCTAATCGAAATGCATTGTTGTATAAAATAATTTATTTCATCATCTTCTACTTGCTGTTGTTTTAAGATATCGGAAACTCGTAAATATGCGAAGAAGAAGCAATACGTTTTTCAGTATGTATGCACTTTCATACAGCATCTCAATATCAAAAGGTTGAACGTTAATCGTGTAACCCTAGTTTGTCTGTGGTTTTATGTGCATATGTAGTATGTACTAAGAAATTATTCTAGACGCATGTTAATGAGACTGGTTGCTTGTTTAACCGAAATCAAATCAACATTAAACACATAATGCAATTCGATATATTTAAATCATTAAATTAAACACAAGTAGCTTCATGTTTCTTATGCATATTGTCTTTTTATATCATTTTTAACCTTTGTAGTTAAATATCAAACGAGGAACAAATTATAGACTATATTCTTCAGATGTAGGCTTCTGCGTTTATGTACTTTAGATTCAGAATTAAATTACAGTTGGTTGGTATATTCTATCCATCAAACCACTCATAATCAGATTTTTATTGAATTTAAATTTTCAAATAAAAATGGAAAAATTAGTTTGTGTAGAAGATTTTGAGGCAGCAGCTTATGGAATTTTGGATCGTAATGCTTTGGAATATTATAAAAGTGGGGCAGATGAAGAAGTTACTTTGCGAGATAATAGAAATGCTTTTAAAAGGTTAGAAAATTGTACATAGAAAAGATGTAAGAAGAAATGTAATATTACATGTGAATTATATCAGGTGGATTATACGACCAAGAATGCTTCGAGATGTATCGATAAGAGACCTGTCTACAACAGTTTTAGGGAGAAAAGTAAACTTCCCAATTGGAATTTCGCCAACAGCAATGCAAAAGCTGGCACATGTGGATGGCGAACTAGGAAATGCAAGAGGTAAACATTTCTAAAACATTCTAACAGTCATTTCTAAATCTTAATATTTCCTTATAGCTGCAGCATCCATGAACACAATTTTTATTTTATCCACAATTGCAACAAGTTCTTTGGAAGAAGTAGCGCAAGCATCTCCGAACGGAAGACGTTGGTTTCAGCTTTATGTTTACAAGGACAGGTATGTTTTTGGCAATAAAATTTCAAGGAGCCAAGCTAAGCACTTTTGTTTAGGAATGAATCTGAGAAACTAATTCGAAGAGCTGAAGCATGTGGATTTGAAGCCTTGGTTTTAACAGTTGATGCGCCCTATTTTGGTAAACGAAGAGCTAATATTAGGAATAAGTTCACATTGCCCAAACATCTACGGTGAGTAAGTTCGAATCCTCATGATTCTATAAACTTAGCTCGGAAACAGGAATTTATCTGAAATGTAGAATGGCCAACTTTGATACTGGAACCGTAAGCTCTGATGGATTAGCTGTTGCCAAAAGTGGATCTGCTCTAAACGAATACATTGACAAATTGATGGATCAAAGCCTTACATGGCAAGACTTTGATTGGCTTAGACGGACTACACGCTTACCAATAATAGTGAAAGGAATTTTAACTGCCGAAGATGCACGAATAGCCGTTGAGCATGGAGCTGCAGCAATTTTTGTTTCCAATCACGGTGGAAGGCAGCTTGACACGGTTCCAGCAACGGTATTCCGTACTAGTTAACCTTGCATTTTTCCAATAGAATAGAAATAAAAACCATCTTTTTACAGATAGATGTATTGGAGGAAATTGTGCATGAAGTAAATGGAAGATGTGAAGTCTACCTTGACGGAGGTGTAACAACAGGAGCTGATGCATTCAAAGCAATTGCTTTGGGAGCAAATATGGTAATCAAATTCTTACCATCATTCTCATTTTGAAGCACGTTGATAAAAGTTAAAATGAATACTTTGTAGGTATTTAGTGGAAGACCTTTTCTTTGGGGTCTGGCTTGTGGTGGAGAAGAGGGTTCACGAAAAGTTCTTGAAATATTACGGGATGAATTAGATCTGACCATGGCCCTCTCGGGTAAGTACAAATCAAATATTGTGAAAAGTATTACGAGCCAAAGATAAAACATATTTTTCTGTATAAAATTAATAGGAGTTGCAAAAATATCGGAGATCGATAGGAATTTTGTTAAGCGATATTCATTTCTTTAATTGCCTAAATGAATATCTTTGAATTACACAAATAAAATTGGCATTTACAAATTATGATACAAAGAATAATTACATAATAGTAATTATGAATGGTATAAAATATTGTACATATTAAAAATGAGTTTCATTAATTGGAAATTACCCATCCATATTTTCATTTAAAATTTCCACGGTTCTTGAATTACAAGTATTCCAGAGTAGCTCCGTCCAATAAGTAACCGGTCAGGATACACACCCAACGGTAAATCAACGTAATCTGTAACTACTCGAACTGATGGCTTCTCATTTTTGTTATCATTATTTTTAAGTTTATATCCATCAATCTAAAATGAAGAGAAATCAAATTCACTCTTCCTTTTGCCAAATATTCTACAGTTTTTAGCTGCATTACCATTAAAGTTTGTCCCTTTGCACGAAAAAGCAATTCTCCATCCTCAAAACCCCTCATGTCCACAAGTGTAGAGTACCTAAGAAATTCTGGAGGATCGTCCTTTGGATTCCTAAATTATACCAGTACTATTTTAAAAGATTTTTCTACCTCGCCATGATAATAATATTTTCATACCACAAAGAATTAAGATCAGCAAATGTATTTGGAAATATTAAACTGTCGTCTGATTTGGCCACAATAGTTTTCCCTTCAATGCAGTAGACTGGAAGATATGAATTAGGAAGATGTTCATCAGAAGATTCCTTCGATTCCTTGCTTTTATGCTTCTGAAACATAAACCAACCATATAAATTACTTGAAAAAAATCATATACTCTAAACAATTATCTGATTGTTTTATTTACCTTCTGACTACTTTGTTTGCTACTATGCTTCTTTCCATTTATCAAACGATCCCTTTCGGTTACAAGTTTCAACATCAATTTACACAATTCTCCACGATGATTTTCTGGGTTAAAATTTTTTAAACGGTTTTGACTTTGTTTTCGATCATTATCGTATAAATCAGCATAAAATATTTGGGCTTGTCGACGATTTTTCATTGCTTCTTTACAAATCCGTGTAAAAAGAATTCTATCCTCTTCTGTTTTAGATGACAAAACAACATTTCGCTTCATATCAGCAGAATCCAAATATATTTCAGAATCGATTACTGAATTTCCTCCATCATTAAATACATTCCAGGGTTGAGGCGCATACTGAAATTTGATTTGCTGATTAGACCAAACAGAATCGGTGCGAAGCTTCTGGGAGACATATTGCAAATTTTGAGCAACTGCAGCTTCAGTTACAGGCTGTGGCTGTTGCATTTCTAGAGTACTTTTAGAAGCGACGATCCTTCCAAATTGTTTATCAAAAATTCCATCAGATTTGATTTTGGAACTCTCTTTATGAAGATGAATTGTATTGATTTTTGAAGCTGTGCCCCCAAGTGGAATCGGGGGAGAACGGATTCGCCTATTTTCGATGATCCCTCGAGAACCAGGAATTGATCTTCGACTATTTGTTAAACGCCAAATGTAATCACCTCTTTGGGACGGGAACATATTTATAGTGATTGATTTCGATTTTTCCAAGTGTGACAAATACCTTTGACTTATTGCCGAGTTACAGATAAATATTAATGAATTGAATACTAAACTACAGAATTAATAAAAATTGCAAGACTAAACTAAAATAAAGTTTTGCTGGCCAATTTAAAACAAATACACACTAACAAAATTTTATTCAGGCGAGAATTTCTTGGAAACATAAGGAACTAAGAAATAGGAAGCTGATTTTGAAGTTTATCAAATCTATACAAAATTCTTAGAGATCAAAATGGAATCTTTATACGTAATTAATATATTCTAGATCTATGATTAAATAGTTGGAGTTTAGGTAATCTCGGGCGTCCACCTTCACTTTCAGTCAAAATAAATACTGTGGTCCGTTTCTTATTATTTTGTTCGAGTGATTCTTCAAGGCGTTTAGCGTCAATTTCCAAATCAAACATAAATCCATCAACTATCCATAAGGCAAAAGGTTTAAAAATAATACTTGGAACCATTGTTAAGAAAAGTAGACAGGACTCCGTCATAATAGAAAATGCAACTGTGAACAAACCGTAGAAAATAAGCAAACTCAGCGTTCCTGTCCACCACCATTTACAAAGTTGTAAACTGTTCTAAAATACCAAAGTAAACATTTCCCCACATCATAAGTTTCGCAATATTTATTCCAATTTGCAATGTTTAAACGTTATAACTCAAACTCAAACCTACCTTGCTTGTAGCAATGATGAGCAAAAATGATAGACCAGTATCAGTTATGCTTGAGACCAAGGTTATGATCAAGTAGAAAATGATTCCTCGCTCTACATATAAATGAAGCATACAAATCATGAATACATTACACTTGTACATACTCAAACTTATGGATGACAATGACAAATCATAAAATTCTTACTATAATTATCATATTGATATTCCGAAGGATCATCTGGGTGCATTGAATGGTAAATAAGATGAATAGTTATAATGCTGCTTATAATCACAAGACACGATAAAACCTGTAAGTAAAAATGCATGTACTAGATACATTGTAAATATTTCATCAATATTTAAAAAAAACTTACAATATGAATTTCACCTAAGAATCGAGTTGGAGCTTTCAAATAAAAATTGGGCTTTTTATATTTTTTTCGATTTTCTTCCTGTGCAACATAAGAGTAGTTCTTCATGGCTTCTAAACTTTTCGATGCTTTGTTCCATAACCGGCGAAGTTTTACTAATGGCTTGAAAACTGATACTAATCTTCTTATAATAAATTGCGTTATGTTACGGATCATATTAGGCTTTTAAAACAAATACATTAAATTAATTAAATACTTGATTAGTTTGGGTTAACTTTGTGGTTTCCGGTTCAAATTAATTGGGGTCATAATAAAATACTTATCAAATTAAACTTATTATTATTGTCTAGAGTTGGATAGCCTACAACTTTTGCTGAACCATCAACACCAGTCCTTTGCAAACTGAACTCACAACACAATTGTACATGTGCGAATATTGTAGAGGAATAGTGTCGTTCGGAAAATGATCACGAAACAATGACTAATGAATTAGACTTAGTAGCTAACGCTTAGTGCAAAAAAAAACGAATACTCTAAATGCAATCAGTTTAGATGAGGCGAATTAAACTTGTAGATTCAAGTCTAACTACAAACTAACATTTGCTAAAATTCCTGTCACCCACCCCACCACAATCTACAAAGCAAAGCTTCTACTTATTATAATGAATGATGAAAAAACGGCAAACAAAAAACTTGCATTATAAAATTAAACAATAAGAAGCTTTACAAAAATAGCAGCATAAATAACTCAAGTTATTAACCAATTAATTAAATAAATCTACCATCATTAGTATAATGCTATCATAGCTATCCATTGAAAAAAAAATCTTCATTCTGCATTCACAGGCTGGCAACTTTGGATTTCCTTAATTAAGGAAGTCTTTTCCTCAGAATATTTTATAAGCTTAATAAAAATTCATTTAAAAGCCGTATATCATTCTGTTAAAATTATAATTTAAAATTTATTGTTGATAAAATACATTCTTACATGTTAATGTCATTGTATTATTAATCAGTAAATTATTTCAGAGTTTGTCATTCCAATTAGCTATTGATTTACTGTATTAGTAACTGCGACATGGGAATTCCAAAGATTGTTCGTCAACAGTGCTAATATCAAGTTGCATTGGAGGCTCATCTTCAAATCCATCTTTAAAGTAAAGTAAAATTGTTGGGAAATGATCAAGTCCCATTTCATCAATCAATTTACTTCGATCAATCAATCCGTTCTTGAAAGCAGGAAAAGAAAAAAAAATATATATTTTACAGGACAAACATCGAAATGTTTCAAATGCATCAATGAACTCACTTACTTCACTTAAGCTTTTCTTCATATGAAGTCTCTCACCCCAAATGTCCTTCCATACATAATTGTGACAATTACTATTGTACTCGGAGTAATATTTAACCAAATCCCCAACAGTCATATAATTGCTAACCTAAATAAAAAAAATTTAATTCAATTCTTAAGCAATAAAACATTTTTTTTATGTTTTACTTCGAGGATTTTCTCATCGTAATTCAAAGTATTAATAATTCGAAGAAAATGCTTCTTTTTTCCTAAATATTCCCCACTATTTTCAATGTTAATCCAATCATTCATTTTAAATTCACTTGATTTCTCTAATCCTTTTGTAATATCATTCATTCCCCGGCCGACTCCAAATCCTCCTCCTGGAGTTGGAGCTGCAGAGTAAGGAATCATTTTGTCAACATGGAAATTTATTCCAGAAACGTCCATCATGGATGGTAAAATTGAGCCAAGTTCCAATAATCCCATGATGGCATCGGACCCCCTAACAGATGCATCCGTGGATGGAAAACGGTTTGTTTTAAGAGTAGTCCGACTTTGAAGCACAGTTTCTTGGGCAATTTTTCGTGAAGTCTCTAATGGAATATAGCGAATATTACTTTTACAAAACCTTTGAAACCTTTTAATATAGATCATAACCAATTTCATTAACTTACTACTGCCCTTGATAGTTTTAGGGTTGCTCATTAAAGAAACATAAGATCGGCTTGGTCCAATTGATGGTGCCCCACGTGTCGATGCTTTCGAATTATATTTACTAGCCATTTTTAGAATTCGATGACTAAAAATATACTATATCAAGAAAAAAATCAGCTTATTACTCACTCACGGAAAGAATTAACTTTAGTTCAACTGTGTTCACGCAACTAATAGTGTTCAAAAATGAAAACATCATATTCTTGTTACACAGCAACTAGCAAGATTTCCATGGAGATTTTATCTTATAACTTTTTCTAGCTTCGCCATAATAATGTGTTTGTGATTCTTTGTCATTTGTAGTTTCTTTCTGGACCACTTGAAGAACTTTGAAATTAGATATTTTTTATCGCGGCTATATAATGTCCTGCCATAAACTTAAGAGCATCCTCAAAAAAACTTCGATGTATTCAACAGATATTAATCCAACCAAAGAAAACTGTGGATGGTACAATCTTAATCTAAAACAGAAGAAATCTGTTCAATTCGCTGCTGGTACCATTGGTTATGACCGTGAATCAAAAGCATACAAGGTATGAGATTGATCTTTTGTGCTATAAATTTTGTTAAGTGGATTTTTCCACTTTATGTGATCGCTTTGTCTGTCCGTCTGTCTGTCCGTCTGTCCGTCCGTCTGTGGACACGATAACTCCAGAACGCCTGGACCAAATGACCTGGGGTTTGGTAT
>JAQGCY010001201.1:0-11515 GCA_034700645.1 Xenylla mediterranea
ACTAATAGTATGTTAGTAGCAGTGGGAACAAACAAGTCGGCCTATTTATTCGATTTTTCTGTTTTGAATTCTGAGTAAGTGAAACATTGATTTGATATATTTTGGTTTAATTGTTATAAAATGTGCATGACTAACAATTTAATAGGCCAGGAGCCAGGATTGAGGTATCATGTTCAGGAGCAACGAATGCCATTAAATTTAGTACAACTTCATCTCAGCATTTTGCTACAGGAAGTTTCTTCCAGCGAAGTGAGGTCAAAGTATATCATCAGAATTTTAGAAATTTTGTTTGGTCTCAAAAGAGAGAAGTAAGTTTTTATCAATGAAGAGCAAATCACAACAAAAAAAACTTTTATTATTTGATGTTTCAGAGTTTCCAAAGTATTGCTTGGGTTTATGGAACTCCAATTTTATTAGCCGCTTCCGGAAATAAGCTACTAGTTTATGAATCATCCTTGGTATAAAAGTTTCGTGCCCCTTCCTGTCTAACCTTACCACTGAAGGACAGATTTTTCCCTAGATCACTGTACCTACTAACATAATAATATGTAGGCTGTCCATTACTTTGCAAACCATCCTGGAATACCAGGTGTAGATTTAGTGTTTTCTTTTAATTTTTTGGTTGCTTCTCCAATTTGTTCCAAATGCTTTTGATGGTCATCCATCAATTGCTGTTCTTTATCTTCGGGAAATATGTTCGGAAATGTGAATGTTTCTCCTTCGGGCTGGAAACAAAATCAAAGTGCGTAAATATTAGTACAATATGATGAAATTTTTTTTAGGAACTATTGTAACAATGATAATACATAAAATTTTAGACTATTAACTTTTTTTTTATAATAATTTATATTAATCTCACCAGTGTAACAAAAGCTATTTTCATATCATCATCTTTTACAACTTGTCTTTTAACACGAGATAGTCTCGTCCGACCTAAATAACAAGCCAAGTGAATGAAGAAATAACAAATAATAAACAAATTAATTAATTGAATGAATTTATCTTATGCTTGAGTATTTGTTACCCATTCGTATAACAGTATGAACATCAATTACGTCCACATTATAAATTGCTTTGAGGTAATTTTTGACATCAAAACGTGTCATGTCCATATGAACATGGAATTTAACTCTGTTTGCTAATGGATTCTCAACCGCATCATGTTTAATTAATTTCATCCAAAAATTTGGTAGAAAAACACGAAGTTGTGGATTTCCTTTTTGATATAAGGGATACCTGAATTAACAATGAATTGTAAACAAACATTACATTTTAGAATTATATAATATAGGATATAAATAGCTAATTCGGTTTTTTTTCGCTTAAAGCTTACCATCGTGTGGACATTTCCAATCCAAATCAAATCTGTGTGTGTTTTCTGAAAGCACAATTAATTGAGTCCAATGAATGCTAAATTAAATTAATCAGAAAAGCTTGTATTGTATCTGCGCCAGCCAATTAAAGTCGTCTCCAATGTTATTAATGTGATTGAAAGTTGAACATAGACATACATGAGTTTGGCGGTGGAGAAACATATTGAACATTGTGGGAAACCGTATGTGTCCATGTGCTCATTTCTATGTTGTATACTTGTATGTATGTATTGGTTTTTCCATGTGCTTCTCAAATCAGTTTTCTCTCTTTCATTTAATTCTTAACACATCAGTCATCACCGGAAACCGGGGTTTAACAGTAGCGGACCGTTAATACCGTTACCGTTAACGTAACCGTTTTCCGTTATCGTTACGTATAATCGTTTTGAGGATTTGCTTCATTGGTTGTCTAATTGTTTACCTATAAGGAAGAAAAATGGTTCGTAAGAAGATTGATAATCGAATTAGGGTAATGATTGAAAATGGGGTTCATACTGGACACCGCTCTCTTTTCTTCTTGGTTGGGGACAAAGGAAGGGACCAGGTAATTTACAAGTCTTTGTTATACCAATTTGTCAAGTCTGCAATTAGTGATTTCATTGGATATATTGAACCTTTTAGGTTGTCATATTACATCATATGCTCTCCAAATCTGCTGTCAAAGCTCGGCCTAACATTCTTTGGTGTTATAAAAAAGAACTTGGGTTTAGCAGGTAATTACTAATTTCACTTTTGCCTTGCCTAATCAATACCTTTAACCGTATTTTGTTTCTAATAGTCACCGGAAAAAACGAATGCGACAGCTCCAAAAGAAAATTCAATCTGGTAAAGTGGATGTTAATGAAGATGATCCGTTTGAGCTTTTTATTGCTTCAACTAACATCCGCTATTGTTATTATGCGGAGACTCATAAGATTCTTGGAAATACTTTTGGCATGTGTGTTCTTCAAGACTTTGAAGCCCTTACCCCGAATCTATTGGCTCGTACAATTGAAACTGTTGAAGGGGGTGGAATTGTTGTAGTTTTGCTTAGGACCGTAGATTCGCTCAAACAATTATACACAATGACTATGGATGTTCATGCAAGATTTCGAACTGAAGCTCATCAAGACGTTGTTGGTAGATTTAATGAACGGTAAACAATTAGCAAATGCAACTGTTTCTCACACCAAAACTGTTACGTAACTTATTTTTTTTTTATTTCCTTTAGTTTCTTGTTATCTCTTTCCTCGTGCAAAAACTGTATCGTATTAGATGATAGTCTGAACGTATTACCCTTATCATCGGCTGTAGCTAATGTTAATCCAGTAGATCCATCTTTAGAAAACACGGAGAGTCTTGAACTCAAAAGTTTAAAACAAAGTCTTGAGGATACTCAGCCTGTGGGAGTATTAATTAACTGTTGTAAAACATTGGATCAGGTACGTCTTGTACTTGGAAATGCCCAATAATTTCGGAACAATTAGAATCAACTGTGAATGAATAACCTTCATATAGGCAAAAGCTGTGTTGAAATTTATCGATGCCATTTCAGAGAAAAGTCTCAATGCAACCGTGTCGTTGACTGCTGCTAGAGGAAGAGGAAAATCAGCGGCATTGGGACTTGCTATGGCGGCTGGAATCGCATTTGGATATTCTAATATATATGTAACAAGTCCATCTCCGGAGAATTTGAAAACATTGTTTGATTTTGTTTTTAAAGGTTTGTATAATACGAACACATATGAAAGCAGTTTTTATAACTTTGTTTGGTCACATTTAAGGGTTTGATGCATTGGAATACCAAGAACACATCGACTATGAGCTAACTCAGTCCTCGGATCCTGACCATAATAAGGCAATCGTAAAAGTTAGCTTTTTCAGAGATCATCGTCAAACTATACAAGTAATATTTTATAGTCTGAATTTAATTTAAAACATGTTATTTTGTTTTACAACATTCACATTATTCAAACAGTACATACATCCCACTGAAGCACAAAAATTAGGCCAGGCGGAATTGTTAATTATTGATGAGGCAGCTGCTATTCCATTACCACTTGTTAAGTCCCTTTTTGGACCTTACTTGATTTTCTTATCTTCAACTATTAATGGATACGAAGGAACAGGACGATCTCTATCTCTTAAGCTTATTCAACAATTGCGAACTCAAAATACTGCTTCTACAAAAGAGGAATCTAAAGGAAACTCCAAAGTTTCAGGAAGAACATTGGCTGAGGTAAGCTTCTAAAAGTTAATAGATGTAAAAGTGGGTAGTAAACATAATGCTTGACCGGCGTATATTATAGATATCATTGGAAGAATCTATACGTTACAAACCAGGAGATCAAGTCGAAAAATGGTTGACTGATCTCCTTTGCTTGGATGCCACGTTGGTTCCACCCTTGATGTCCGGATGTCCATCGCCTAATGAGTGTGATTTGTACTATATCAATAGGTCAGTTCTGCTGCTCATATAGATTTTAATATTGCGTTTTTATATTTCAAGCTTTTGTTTGATATATCAGGGACACCTTGTTTTGTTATCATAAAGTGTCTGAAAGTTTTCTTCACCGAATTATGTCATTATATGTAGCATCTCATTACAAGGTATAAGTATTATTGAGTCCTAAAACAATAGTTAACACTAGCATAATAAGATATTTTTCTTTAGAATTCACCAAATGACTTGCAAATGATATCTGATGCTCCAGCGCATCATTTGTTCTGTCTTTTGGGTCCTGTTGATCCTCATAAAAAATCTTTACCTGAGGTTTTAGCTGTGATTCAGGTTTGATGGTTTGAAGATTTATTATTAAGTTGCTACACGGTTATAATTTTTGTTAATATTGAATTAGGTTTGCTTGGAAGGAGAAATATCCAAGCAGAGCATTATTAATGGACTTTCAAGAGGAAAAAGAGCATCAGGAGATTTGATTCCGTGGACCGTTGCCCAGCAATTCCAGGATCAAGATTTTCCTTCACTTTCTGGGGCTAGGATTGTCAGAATAGCTACACATCCTGATTATCAAGGGGTATTTACAATATAATTCCTTATTTCTGCATGAATATATTTCTGAAACCATCAATGTAATACAGATGGGATATGGATCAAGAGCAATGGAACTTCTTGAAAAGTATTACGACGGAAAGCTTTTTGACATTAGTGAAAAGGAATGCCCGAATGAAATGGCAGAAGTTGAATCCGTTCAAGATGATGAGCTTGGACTCCTGCAAGAGAAAATAGGTAATGTATATTTTGAATAGAAAAGTTATTAAGAATTTTCCACATTTTTCAACTGGTTTAAATGTGTTTCCTTTCGTTGTAGCACCTAGAAATAATTTGCCTCCACTTATGTTGAAACTTAGCGAAAGGCCACCAGAACGTCTTCATTACTTGGGTGTGTCATATGGGGTAACAATGCCACTTCTCAAATTTTGGAAACGTGCCGGTTTTGTACCAGTGTATATGAGGTAACAATTGTTTTCAACTCTACCCAGTTCAACATTTCCTGCATTGAAATGTTTTTTTGGAGTACAGGCAAACCTCTAATGAACTCACTGGCGAGCATTCATGTATTATGCTGAAAATACTTGATAATGGTACGACACAAGGGATGGACTCCACTTGGTTGAAGGAATACTGGAAAGATTTTAGGAGACGATTTATTTCCCTTCTTTCCTTTCAGTTTCGCGTTTTTACCCCTGCTCTATCAATGGGCATACTACAGAATAAAAGTCAAGAACTAGATCCACCTACAGGTAAATTTTTCGTATGCCATAAATTAATCATCCTCTTTATAATTAAGACTTTAACTTCCTCTGATTAGACATTTCTCCTAAGGAACTCCAAGTACACCTTACCCCATATGACATCAAGAGAATGGATTTGTACACGAAAAATATGGCAGATTATCATTTAATCATGGACTTGGTTCCTACTCTCAGTCGACTATTCTTTCTGCATAAGATGGGCTCAATGCACTTATCTGCTGTACAATCCGTAAGTAAACATCAAATAGAGTAAAAGAAGCTCAAAATCATTTAAAAGATTTATTGTTGATTTTAGGCAACCATGATGGGCATTGGCCTTCAGCATAAAACCGTGGATCAATTAGCAAAGGAACTTGACCTTCCGGCCACGCAGTTGCTTGGATTGTTTAATCGAACCATTAAGAAAATGTTGGATTACGCGAATGGGATTCTGGAAAATGCATTAGCTAGCCAGTTAAAGTCAAAAGAGACTAATGATAATGTGGCCAAGAAAATGGTTCCTGTGGTTGAATCATTATCTAAAGAATTAGATGCAGCGGCTGATGAGTTACAGAAAAAGCAGGATCAAAATTTGGCTATGTTAAAAAAAAGTGATTTGAGTCAGTATGTAATTAAGGGTTCTGATGAGGCATGGTCTCAGGCATTGAGTGCAACTGCTCCTAAATTATCGGTTTCAGTAAAGGTAGGGGAAAAAAGAGTTCTTGGGGAAGATGCAGATACAGAAAAAAAGGATAAATCTAAGAAATTTAAAAATGATAAACACAAGGGAAAACTTAGGCATAAGAAAGGGAAAAAATGAACTGATTATTAAGTTTTATTACACCTAATTATACCTGATAAACTTTTATTTTATTTGTTTACATTTGTATGTAGTTTTTCCTGGACTTTTTACTTGGAATATATTGTTTGAATAAATTTCAATTGGAGAAAAGTTTATGAATTCTTAATATTTTGTTTTTCATGTAATTAATAAGTAGTTTGTTCTCGTATCTTGCGGAGAACGCATACTAATGAGATGGTTTGTCGGATGGAATTGGAAATTAGAAAGAAATCAAATGAATGAAGAAAATGAATGAATGGATGAAGGAACAAGTTGTACATACATTACATATAGATATCAGATATGGACAATCACAATGCAGGATAAATAGAATCTTTATAGCAATTCCAAATTCGTAACTTTATCAATTCATGTGAATTTATATTATAAATAAATAATCCAGAAAAGGAACATGCAATGCAAGAAACAATGCAACTGCAAGTTTCATTATTAAAGTCGGCAGAAGATCTTCTAGTGAGTGAGTCAGTAGTCAAGAATAATTATTATGTGTGCGTAACTGCCTTTAACTTTTAACTGTTCATATCATATCATAACAGGAATGGAAACTTGACGTGTTATTACATATTATGATGATTTGCAATGCATGTATTTAAAATGTAAATGTGTGCATGTGTAAAGTCTAAAAAATAAAATATAAAATGTAACTGCTTTCTTTCTTATTCCATATTCTGTTTCTGACTTGAGTTTTGACAGAAGCCAAGCCAGAGCCACACACATTAAAAATATTTCAAATCAAGTGTTTAGTTTATGTTTATGCTTATCAATTGCATATACAAAAACAAAATGCAAGTGGATTTTATCAATTCCATATTCCATCCATTAGAAATGGAATCCGAAAACTGAAAACATTAAGATTGTTCCATAACTATGTCTATGTCCATCCAATTCCAAAATTCCAATAGATGAAAATTCAAGATAATTGTTTTTGTTAGTCCACTAAAATAAGAAGAAACCCTTTTATGCTTATGCTAACTGCTAAGCTAAGGAAAAGGATAGAAGAACATAGATAGATTAGACTGTGATGATGGGCATCCCATCGGCATCGTATCGCTTCGCTATTTTTTAGTAAAGAAGAGGAACAATAAGAAAACACGACATAATAATAATATAACAATGTTTCAAACTCAATCCAAAGTTGTTGTGGAATGTATGATTTAAATTGTGAGTCTGCAACTACTGCAATGCAAGCATCTGAATAATTGTAAATATTATAAGGCTTCCAATTCCAACACCAAAAATCCAAGTTCCATTGGATTTGGAATTCTAATTTCTAACCTAACTTAAGTAACGTAACGTAACATAACATAACATTAAATAGGAGCATAGATAGACAAACAGAGGCTCAGACTCAGAGCGGAGTACGTAAACGTACGATTGACTATAGGTTTTTTATACATACTTTGTAGTTTGTTTCTGTTTGAGGAGATAGCCCAGAGGGTGGGTTTCTTTTCTTAAAGCAAAGCAAAGTTAAATACTCAAAATCCAAAAGAACAAACCCTAATGTAAATTGTAATGTAAAAAAAGAACTTGTGGTTGGTGCTCTCGCTCTGTTCTGTTATTTTTTGTATGTTGAATAGTTTTGAATCTGATTTTGAACAGAACAGAGCGTAAGCTAACGCTGTGTTTTTAATATTTGTAGTTTGTAAGTACATTTCTTACATTACATTACAATTACATTATATTATATTTGTGACCGTGGTAGTGGAGTGAGTGACTGTGGACTGTGCCTTTAATACCTTTCCCTTTGCCTTTTTGCCTATAAAATCCATCCTCCCTTCCTTGTCCATCATCTCAACTCAATGAAATAATGTATAAAAATGTGCCTAAGGAAAATTCCTTCACTTTACTTTGATTCAACTTCTCAGTTCTCTGTACTCAAACACATAACACAACATTAGTTTTCTTCCAATCAATTCCTTTTGACCTCAATTGACAATAAAAATAAATAAACAAGTAAATAAGGACCTCTTTATATAATATAACAGTTGAATCGAAATTCGTCATTGGAATTCAATCGAATTTATTTATAAGAGAATCAATCCGAAAAAGCCTACTGTTCTTCAAAATCAAAACCACCCAAATTCTTCAAATTCAATGCAAATGTGTAAGTGAGGACTTGTGTAATGTAATGGTTCTGGTTGTTTTCTCCGGTTTTTTATTACAATAGCAAAGCTAAAATAGGCATAAGGACAGGACACGGACAGGGAGCACTGTTACTTTTCTGTATCTATTCGCGTGTGAATGGTACTGATATTGTCCCTGTGGACGTGAACATGAAAATCAGGGTTTCAATTGTATTGCGAATTGATTTTGGTTGGAATTACTGGATCAATTGTAAATTTATAAATATGCAGAAACTCCTCTCCCTATGTGTCAGTTAAACATATCTGATATCTAGTTAAATGAATGATTCATTTTACTTATATTAACTGTTTTGTTTTGGAAATTAAAAGTGAGTCAGAGCTACAGCTAAAAGAGTGTCCACTGTAAAGTCTGATGTAGGTTAAATTTAAATAAAACTTAAAAGTAGGTATACCAATACCATTTCCAATAACTATAATCAAACTTTCTAGCTATTTAAGCAGCTAATGTAGAACTAGAACCACATGCATAATTGGGACATGACATGGCCGGACACCACAACTTAATTTTCATATTTACAATTACAATGCAATACAACACAAGTAAAACCAACAAAGTGCAGTCATGTCATAGTCAATGAGTTGAGTCTGCAAAATTACCAGAATTAGGACTGTGATTGGGATCATGTTTATATTTATTTGTTTGTAGTCGTAGTGTCAAATGTGGTTAGTCAGTGGTCAGTCTCCACGTTTACCAGTGCCACTGCCAGTGGAAGTGCAATTATAAATGCAAAATACAAAGCAAACAAACAGTCAAATGCATTCTATTCCCAAATCACAAGCGTTCCAGATAGTTTAAAGTTTACAGCAATCACAATCAGGAAAATAAACACAGTTTGATTTGCATTAATTTTGGTATACCCCTAGAATAATCCACTTTTTCCTTTGTTTCACTACGATAAAACAAACACAAAAGCAGCTAAAGGAATTTAGCTAGTTTTAGTCCGTTTCAGATTGAATCATTGAATGTATCGTACATCGTAGTTGGGGTTATAAAAGTCTAAATTAAGTTCATTGTCACTGTCAAAATTGTCATACAAAAAGGCCATGGGGATGGAAGTGTTCATTAGATGCGGTAGATAGGATTAGGAAAGAACGGAAACTTCTTCCTTTCACGCTTTGTTTTCAAATATATAAAAATATGAATGGGGTAGAGAATTTCGAATCTGGTTTTTACATATAGTCACAAATTCTTTGATCTTGGCATGGTTTCATCTTAAATATACTTTGAATTTAACTCAAAATTTATTCATTTTAGCTAAACTAAAGTCATGCAAAAATCGTCAATATTTTGATGATTTGACTAAATTCATTTCGGTTACTTTAATTTCTGTCTATGTATATGCAATAACTGATAAAGAATGATCTGTTTACACTTAAGCAGCAACAAACACCAAGTAGAACATGCATTTAAAAATCTCTGGTAATATGTCTTTATCTAAACTAAGTGAAAAGACTATCTAATCAATGATAAATTGCGTAACTAGTATATGTAAACGCGGTTAGAAAGTAGTCCGGCTCCTGACTCTGCATTCCAATCATTATACTAGTTTGTGATAAATGCATTCGGCGAATTATTTAGTGTTTAATCTGATCTCCTATGGTCATTAAAATCAGTAACATTGGCAAATGAAAAGATATGTTGAGTAATTTAAGCATTTGTTTTTATTTTCAGACCATTGTCCGACGTTAGCTCTTCCATCAATTTGGAAACTGAGAAGCAAAGTGTTCGTGATAAGTGTATGTGAATTGAATTGTTGGGATAATTAATTTTCAGCATTAAGTTGAGCAACTGCTTCAGCACTTACGCACTAATTTTCAAGGTTCCAGGATTTAAAGAGCAACTTATTTGGAGTGCCGTGTACAACAAACTCAGACATTTTCTTATCAGTTATCACTTCTCCTGGAGATAAAACATAAAAACAAATAAAGGTGTTTCACGAAGCGAAGGGGAGAAGAGTGCAGTGAAGTGAATTGTGGAAAATGCAACAAGTGAAGGACGTTTGGGATTTAATCATAACTGTAACATGAAAATATGTGACCATGTTTCTCTTAAAATTGCATCCGATTAATCAATAATCCATCCTAAATATTTGTGGAGGTTTAGTATTTGTGCAGAAAACAATTAAGAGTCATGGGGTTACATCCTTTAGAATTTAGCGATTGTCTTACGGACAGTCCCTACTTTCGTGAAAACCTTCATGCCCATGAAAAGGAATTGGAAAGAACCAGTACTCAAATTAAAGGTTTGGTTAAAGATGTCAAAGAGATCTTCAATGCAGCTCGATGTAAGAAAGAATTTCAATTTAATTTACTCCTTTCCTTATGGACAGTTTAACCACACCTTTTGCGTATAGATTTTAAGTTAAATTCCTTTAATAGTTATTAGTTTCTATTACCATTACCGGTTCCTGGTATAGTGAACTAAAGTCCCAGAACAACGCACTGAATATGCATGCATGCATACGATTGATCAAATCATTTCTTGAGTTACTACAACCTAAAAAACGTCATTACATTATTTGACTATGAATTTATAAACGCTTAATTCTCGACAAACCCCTTGACTTTCATTAACACGACTATAAATCTACTATAAGCAAGCAAATCCATTTTTCTGGATGACGTAATTATTGGACTTAGTCCTTTCTTGGGTAGTTCAAAGTAGTTGCATATAGGATAATCGTTCTACTTACTGGATTTATTGCAAATATATATTGTCGAGAAATCAATAATAACATTGTAATAGAATTGAAATCATTAAATTATCAACAACATTTCCTCGTATTATGTTTTGTTTGATACAACTAAAGATGAGTATGAGTCATGTACATATATTAAACTTTGGCAATTTCTAGTAACGGTTGTAATTATGAAATTTTATTACGGTTTATCTACCATGTGCAAAAAGTTGTTTTGACATGACTTGCTGATAGTTTTAATAATAACAAAACGACTAGTATGATGAATTGTCAAAGTCTCCCTAGATTTTTGGTAATAATTATAAAAAAAGAAATTACTATGCTAAAATTAGGTAGGTAGCTACTCTAAGTTGTCCTAATGTTTTCATAATAAAGAATTTAGTGGAACAGGAAGGTTCCCCTTGACTTTGATAAATTTTATACACAGTCGTTTGTAGTTTATTCCAATAATAAAACATTGAAAGCAGTAAAAATGACTCAAGTGTTGAGACTTATTGAACCACATAAACAAAACAATGTTGAGTGAGAAAAATGAGATTTTAATGTATGTACTTAATGTGATGTTTTACTAAGAAATATGTTTCAACTTAACGGTAAAAGGCATTAGAGTAAAATTAGTACATGGTTTGGGTAATTGGACAAATTTTTATTGTCGCGTATTCTGCTGACTATTATATTTTAACATTACAAATCAGGTTTCAGTCT
>JAQGCY010001202.1:0-11498 GCA_034700645.1 Xenylla mediterranea
CTTTAAAAATTCAAAAATGCCTAAAACTGTAATTTTTCGTTGGGTCGGGCCCTTTTACATGTATGGATAGGTTTTTTAGTTATGAAAGTAGTGAGTTAGTCCTTCTTGTATTTGGGGATTGGATTGTTAACTCTATTATTTCACTTTTGCTAACATTTCCACATAACTGAAGTAAATTTTCATTTTCTCTAATTCAAGGTATTTATGATCTATGTATACCTGTAATAGTGCGAGTATGATTTAAGGTATGCTAATAATAGAAGAAACTGATAGTGATAATGAACTTTTTTGAGAAATTATTTAATATCATTTGCATTGCATCTATTTACTTTTTGTCAGTGTAAAAGTATGCAAAATTTTTAAGATCATGTGCGATTACATTTCCAGTGGGAGTAATGGAGAACTAATCCATTTGAATTAGAACAGATATATGTTGCTCTTGCTATTAAGCCACCATAATGTTTCATTTATGATGCTTCACTATCAAGAAGTCGCCATTGGGGCGGAATTCGGTTCTTATTGGTCCAATGCGATTTACGGAATGGAAACGGAACCCATATTATATCAAATCATTGGGTGTTTAGCAAATTCTATACGTATTAGAAACACAACATATCTAAAGCTGGGATCTGTATCATGAAAGTTTTCTTTATCTACAATCAAATCTTAAAACTTTAATGTATTTTTCTTATATTTTGATGAATAAGTTAAACAATAAGCATTTGATAATTCATAAATGTACTACAAATTTCAATGCTCATACAGGTTCAGGGAAAATTGTGAACATTTTGTTGCTCAAGTTTTTTTAGCTAACGACTAATGTAGAAAATCTTATTGTGCTTGTCAAGACTTTTGCTTCTCACAAACTTGGGAAAAAACATGGATAGATTTTACTTGAAACCATTTTTCCAATTATTTCAAAAACTAAACAAATTCAACCTCTTAAGTCCTGAGTTCTCACTTCAATTTGATACATTAACCTTTTTCTCTAAAATATTAATATATCCATTTGATATTTGTCGATTGAAGGATAATGGTACAGCGTATTTTGTCATGAAAAGTCCAAAAGCTCAAAAAATTTCATGGTTAATTGGAAGATTTGCAGCATTGGTCCAATTGTCATTGGTTGTATTTCTATCAATTTCAACCATATTTGGAAACATGCTCTTTCTAGAACGACTACTTACTTTTGCAATTGCTATACTCAGCGCAATGCTACATTGTACATTTTGGTATTGGAGTTCATTTGACAGAATTAAATATTTTATATTAACGTATAATGCATTATTGCGGCATCAAAAATCATTTGGTAAGAACCTACAATTTTCAATTGAAGCAAACCATATACCTGATTGTGATTTCCTTATAACTTTTGCAGAAACAATATTCGTTTGCTATCGAAATCGATACAAGAGCACTGAAAAAACCAGACAATTAATAGTAAACAGTCTAACAATTTGTTTTATTAGCGTTACACTTGCTTCACCTCCAGCCGCATTGTACGCAATGCTTTCAAAGAATACCCCACTCCCAGGGACAATTGATTTTTGGTTTCCTCGAAATCTTTCTGGAAGATGGATTTACCTGATCTGTTCTGCTGTTCTGGTGGCATCTATGGCAAATATAAATGGAATTTATAATTTATTTTTGTTACAGTTTCACATTGACTACTTAGTTACACTGAATACAGAATATACTGTCCTCTGTAAACAAATTGATAGAATTTTAGGCTCAAAATCTACAAGAAGTTTAGTAGTTTTTCGCAAAATTCCATGGTGGTACACTAAAACATATAAAATCTATCTAACGGAATATTATTCTGCATGTAGAATTTTGAACAATAACTTCAATGATGTGAATTCATTTCTCTTTTTGTATGCCTACTTTGGTCTCAATATTATGATCATTGGTTCCGCCTATATTGTCCTTGCTTATGATGATCTTGGAATTCCAGCTAAAATGTACTTTCTCAATATTGGGGTTAATTGTGCAGGAGTGCTTGCAGCCATTATCAACTATGCAGTTAAATTACACTTCAATACCCAAGAATTCTGTAAGAAGGCTCAAGATATTGAAGGACTCTCGATTACCCGAGCTGCCAGAAGCACATCATGGGTTTACAAATATTGGAAAAATACGCGTCCAATTAGTATTTGGGTTGGACATTTTTTTAGTTATGAAAGTAGTGAGTTAGTCCTTCTGGTATTTGGGGATTGGATTGTTAATTCTGTTATTGACCTTTTACTAACCTTTCCGCATAACTAACTTAAAGATGGTTCAGAAACTCTAAACTTTATGTTCGAATAAAAGAGGAATACAACATTTTTGCGTATAATCATCTCAATTATTGATTTTAGCAAGTTACTGAACATAAGTCACAATATAATACTATATCAATCCATATTTTTTTTAATAGGAAGGTTTAGCAAATTCAATTACACGAATAGAAACCTAAGAGACTCAAAGCTGGGATCTGCGTCATAAAAGTTTTCTTATCAATCAAACCTTAATGCATTTTTCTTATACTTTTAATGAATAAATTAAACGATAAGCATTTTATAATTCATAAATGTTCTAAATTTAAAATTCCAAGGCTCATGTAGATGCAGGAAAATTTGTGGACATTTTGATGCCCGAGTTTTAGGCTAGCGACTAACGTAGAAAAACTTATTCTGCTTGTCAAGATAATACTTTTTTTCTCAAAAACTTCGCAAAAATATGGATAGATTTTACTTGAGACCATTTTTCCAATACCTTCAAAAACTAAAAAAACTCAATTTCTCAAGTCCTAATTTTTCACTTCAATTTGATACTTTAGCCTTATGCTCTAAAGTCTTAATATATCCATTTGATGTCTGTCGATTAAAGGATAGTGGTACAGTACATTTTGTCATGAAAAATCCAAAAGCTCAAAGAATTTCCTGGTTAATTGGAAGATTTGGAGCAATTATACAACTGTGCTTTATAGTAACTCTATCGATTTCTACCCTATTTGGAAACTTACTTTTTCTGGAAAGAATACTGTCTTTTGCTCTGGCTTCAGCCGGCGTAATGCTTCAATGTACATTTTGGTACTGGAGCTCATTTGACAGAATTAAATATTTTATATTGGTGTATAATGCATTATTGCGGCATCAAAAATCATTTGGTAAGAATCTACGGTTTTCAATTAAAGAAAACCTTTTACCTGAAATCTGATTGTGATTTCTCCAAATTTTGCAGAAACAATATTCGTTGGCTATCGAAATCGATACAAGAGCAGTGAAAAAATCCGAAAATTAATAGTAAACAGTGTAACAATTTGTTTCATTACCCTTACAATTGTTTCACCTCCAGCCACATTGTACACACTGCTTTCAAAGAATACCTCTCTCCCAGGGACAATTGATTTTTGGTTTCCTCAAAATATTTCTGGAAGATGGGTTTCCCTCATTTGTACTGCTGTTCTGGTGTCATTTATGGCAATTATAAATACAATCCATAATTTATTTTTGCTACAATTTGCAATTGACTACCTTGTCACAATGAATACAGAATATGCTGTGCTGAATGAACAAATTGATGGATTACTAGGGTCAAAATGTACAAGAAGTTTGGTGATTTTTCGCAAAATTCCATGGTGGTACACCAAAACATATAAAGTCTACCTAACGCAATATTATTCTACATGTAGAATTTTGAACAATAACTTCAATGATGTGAATTCATTTCTCTTTTTGTATGCCTACTTTGGGCTTAATATCTTCATAATTGGTGGTTCCTATATTGTCATTGCTTATGATGATCTTGGAATTCCAGCTAAAATGTACTTTCTCACTTTTGTTGTTGATAGTGTTGGAATGCTTGCAGTTATTATAAAATTTGCAGTTAAATTACACTTCAATACCCAAGAATTCTATAAGAAAGCTCAAGATATTGAAGGACTCACGATCACCCGAGCTGCCAGAAGCACATCATGGGTTTATAAATATTGGAAAAATACTCGTCCAATTAGTATTTGGGTTGGACATTTCTTTAGTTTTGAAAGTAGTGAATTAGTCCTTCTAGTATTTGGAGATTGGATTGTTAATTCTGTTATTGACCTTTTACTAACCTTTCCGCATAACTAAATTAGATGGTTCGGAAACTCTAAACCTTTTGTTCTAATATAAGATAGAATAGAATAAAGCATTTGAATAAAATGATGTGAATGCTGCAGTTAAAGTTATCATAATAACAATAAAGGATTTTGCATCATTACAAACCATGATCCTGATAAGATAACTATTTTGTAGATTTGCAGTGTATATTTGATAACTAAAACATTGAAATTTCAGTGGTGTTTTTGATTTTCCTTTAGCGTAATGGCTTATCTATTGCTTTTAATTCTGCTGCTTCCAATCAATAATTCAATTGCTTATGATCCAACATGGGAAAGTTTAGAATCTCGTCCTCTCCCAAATTGGTTTGATCAAAGTAAACTTGGAATATTTATCCATTGGGGAATTTATAGTGTTCCAGGTTTTGCTGGGCATAAGGATTATGCTACACATTACGCTGCATGGTTTTGGAATGACTGGCATTGTAAGTTATAGCATTACACATTTCCAAAACTTCAATTCCAATTTAATAAACTTATAACTGAATAGATGGGTCAGTGGAACATTTGGAATACATGTCGGCAAATTATCCACCATCATTTACATATCCAGAATTTGCTCATGAATTCAAAGCTGAATTTTTTGACCCAGTAAGATGGGCAGAGACATTTAAAAAATCTGGAGCAAAGTAAGTATAATGTTAATTTATTAATTGCATTATTTAATGCATAACTTGATCCAAACTAACCTTTGACATTGAACAGATATGTTGTGCTCACAAGCAAGCATCATGAAGGATTTACTTTATATCCTTCAAAATATTCATTTGGTTGGAATTCAGTTGACGTTGGTCCGAAGCGTGATTTAGTTGGTACGATATTGTATTAAATATTAATTATCAATTGGTGTAAGCATGAATGGAACTGAAAATATTACAGGAGATTTAGCCAATGCGATTAGAAATACAACAGACTTAAAGTTTGGACTTTATCATTCATTATTTGAATGGTTTAATCCACTCTTTCAAACTGATAAGCAAAACGGATTTACAACGGATGAATTTGTTAGAACTAAGTCATTACCAACTTTATATGAGCTTGTGAGTTTATTGTTTTCAAAATCTCAGTGTTGAGCTAATGCTTGGATTTTTGATTACAGGTTGACTTATACAAACCAGAAATAATTTGGTCAGATGGAGAATTTGATGCATCTTCTGATTATTGGCAATCAAAAGAATTTATTGCATGGTTGTATAATGAGAGTCCAGTAAAAGACACCGTTGTTACTAATGATAGATGGGGGAATGGTTAGAGGAATAATACGAAGTTGCTAATTTTTTCTGTAATCATAATAAATGTACTCTCTTTTGCCAGAAACAATATGCAAACGCGGAGGATACTTAACCTGTGCCGACCATTACAATCCAGGTAAAACTACAAGGAGAAAGCTCGCATTTCAAAGTTAATTGCAAAGTATCAATGATAAACATAATTGTTTTTTCAGGAGTTCTTCAACCCAGAAAATGGGAGAATTGTATGACACTTGACAAACATGCATTTTCAATCCGGCGGAATGCAAAGTTTGAAGATTATTTGACTCCAGAAGAATTAGTAAAAACTTTAATTGAAACGGTGTCATGTGGAGGTAAGTACATTTATTTTATGAGAATTTAAGCATCAATTTAACAAACTTAAACTGTACGTTTAGGTAACATGCTATTAAATGTTGGTCCAACTCCTGAAGGAACCATTGAAACAATCCAAGAAGAAAGGTTATATCAACTAGGTGAATGGTTAGAAATTAATGGGGATGCAATTTATGAATCAGTTCCATGGACATCACAAAATGATTCGATTACTCAAGGGCTATGGTAAAACATTAAAAATTTTATATTCAAATCATTCATCAAAATATGTATACTCAATTTTTATGTTATGCTCTTAGGTACACATCAAATCCATCACGAAAACAAATTTATGGACTATTTTTAAATTGGCCAAGTAATAATGAGCTTCAATTGGGTGATATAGAGAGTTCTATAGTAAATTCAGTCAGTTTGTTTGGAAGTACGGATAGCATCACTGTAAGTTTCAATTTCGACCATTAAGTACATTGTTTGCAGTATACTTGTAGAATGTTAATTCATTTGCTTTAAATTACAGTGGAGAGAGGATATAACAAACAAAGGGATTGTAGTTAATTTACCAGAAAAAAGTCATGTTAGTTCTAAATGGGCATGGACAATAGTGATTAATGAAAACTAGTTTAGTTACAGTTAGCAGACTTAACTAATTTGTATGCTTCTCTGTTCTTTTGCAAGTTGCAATGCAATAAAATCTTTGATCATTAAACTACTTTATGGGTACAAGCATATCTACCCAATACAGACGCTGGACTGTAAGACTGGTGCTGGATAGAGACAATAATTCTACATAATGCACTGGACATGCAGTGAGCTCTGGATAGAGAAATCCCAACCATAACCAGTTTTTTTTTGCTATATAAAAAAATGAGCAATTGGATTACTCGGAACCAATGAGTTTATGGAACGATTATTTTAAAAGCTAAAAATTTATACTCCGATTACCAACACCTGTTCTTTAGATACATCTAAAAGTCAAATTTTGCACAATACTAAAAGCATTCGTTTTGCAATTTAATTTAGTCTTTTCTGCTTCTATATTTAGATTCCAGAAAAAAATTAAGCAGAGCATATACTTAGGAAAAGTAAAACTATAGTTTTCGGTACTATTACGGCTACGAATACGAGTATGTGCATTACTATTACTAGAAAAAATTTGTCTAGTTCGTCTAATAATTCTAGACCGGGTTTAGCTAGTTGGATTCATTGGGATTCAACTTTTATCCTAGTCACATCTACTATAATTTTAATCAGTCTTTCTCATCCAACATTGCAAGTACAACCTGCAGTAGAAGATAAACTAGAATTTTGTACAGCTCCAGTTCCAGGAGAATCAGAATCTGTTGATCATTCTTGTGGAATTAATAATAAAAACAATTGGAATAATAAAATGGGCGAGGTTGGTATTGAACGGGAACGAACTTTTATTATGATTAAGCCGGATGGAGTTCAACGGGGCCTTGTAGGCGAAATCATTAAAAGATTTGAACAAAAAGGATTCAAATTAGTTGGACTTAAGTTCCAATGGGTAAGGCAAACTTTAAAAGCTAGACCAATTTCAACATGCATGTAAATTGTAAATGTTTTGCTATTGCTATTAATAGATAGAACACTTTCGTTAAACATGAGCAGTCATTTATACTAGTAAAATAAAATTGGTTCAATAAATTGCCCAAAATTTCGCAAACATGTCAATAAAATCGATCGAACTTTACTTTTGCTTTAGATCGATTCGATCAATAAAACATCCACCCATTAAGTATTCTGTTCTCATCCTATTCTTATTTGTATTTTTTTACAGGCGGACGAAGCCCTACTTCATAAACATTATGCAGAACATTTGGAAAGGCCGTTTTTTCCACCACTTGTGAAATATATGAGTTCTGGTCCAGTTGTACCAATGGTATGCTATAAAATCTACATAAAAATGTCATGTGTAAAGTAATTATCATCCTAATTTTCCAAAACTTTAATTTTATAATACTCCTCGTAATAGGTTTGGGAAGGACTAAATGTAGTTACAACTGGTAGACAAATGCTTGGTGCAACGAATCCATCAGATTCATTACCTGGTACAATTCGTGGAGACTTTTGCATTCTTACTGGAAGGAACGTTGTACATGGTTCGGATTCAGTTGATTCAGCTAATCGCGAAATCAGTTTATGGTTTACACAAGATGAGCTAGTAAAGTGGAAGGCAAACCAAGATCCATGGTTGTATGAATAATTAAATTAAGTAACCATTAAAAATCATATCTACTTTTAGAGTATAAATGTATTTGAAGTTCGAATTGGAAATTTGCAATGTTTGTGTAATAGTATAAATATTGATATATCTTTATTAATTGTCCAAAATCTAGAATTCTAGCTAAAGTTGGTATTATCATGTCAAATAACAATCTTTCCGATTAACTATTACAAACTCTTCGGTTTTTATGGCTATATCATTGTTTTTCTTCTTATCTGTTGTCTCATCTCCGCAATATAATTCAAACATTTATCTCTCAGATAGATTAAAATGTGCTACAATAGTTTGTTTACGTTCGGAGTTGTATTGTTTGAAATGAGATCCTACCATATCCAACCTAATCAGATTTCTGGCCAAATTATCCACTGTTTACATAGCAGTTTGGAAATCATGGACACAGACCTGAATCTACGGAATCCACTGACCAAATTAATGATTACAGATGGATATTTTTGGATAAATTTCTTCCTTTTCTTTTCTAACTTTACAACTTAAGTCTTACGCCAAGGAGAAGCACAATGCTTACTGAAATAGAACTTAAAATTATAAATTTTATAACCTATTTTGCTACGAAAATTTATTGTTTCCCAATTGATTGGCTACCCAACAAATTAATTACACGCTCGAAGAGCCGACTTAAGTATAATTTATGTTATCTGAATTTTTCTGCCAATTTATTTTACGGTGCTATATTGATTCTACGTTTAGTTC
Organism: Xenylla mediterranea; assembly: GCA_034700645.1. Classification (NCBI taxonomy): domain Eukaryota; kingdom Metazoa; phylum Arthropoda; class Collembola; order Poduromorpha; family Hypogastruridae; genus Xenylla; species Xenylla mediterranea. Next base: position 8,681 of record JAQGCY010001202.1, read on the forward strand.
CTGGGCTAGGATATAATTATAAAAATGGAAGTATGAAGGAATTGGGAAAATCCCTTAACTTTCATTTGCTTATGATTTTAATGCACATTGCATGTGGTGGGATTCACATATGTGGATTTGCTTATACGCAAGAAATCGTTGATTGGTATAATCAGATACTGTATTTCAATATGAAAGAAGGTAAGAAATGTTGAATTTAACAAATCGCTTCCAAAAATGTTCAATTTTCTTATTTATAGGAAAGCATCATTTCAATCAAAAATGTTTTCCACCTTGCAAAAGAGAAATTGCATTCAAAATTTTAGTTTATATTTTCATAGGAGTTGCGGGTACATTTATGCCATTGATTTTTCCAGCAATGCATAATTACCAATATTTCATCTATTCATTGGTACCTGAGAATTATAAAACAGTATCAACTTTTTTAATTTTTACGTTAATTGAGACATACTACATTTACAAAGCATTGATTTTCCACTTGTTTGTTGTGGCTCTGACTTATGTTCAAATATTCACATTTAAGTTTTGGATAGTTACAGCATGGTAAGCTAAGCTCCTTTTCCTTAGCTTTTACGAAAAATAAAAATTGATCTTGATGGTATCATTATTTTTTTTCAGTGGAGAATGGTTAGTTGAATGTAAAACAGATTTTATTCAAAAGCCATCTTCCAAAGTATTGGAAACCTTACAAAAGCTCCGGTTATTGGTTGAAGTTTGGAATAAATCGATGGCACTGATGCTTGGAAGTTTCCAACAAATGCTACTTCTTGGATTTATAATTTGTTTGTATGGGTCGATTCGTCTGTATGATAGCTTAACAATTCAGTTATATATTGTTAATGTTCTTCTTGCAATTGTTGTGATAGTTGAACAAATAATTTGTATTTCGGAAATGGCAAATATATATGAAAAGTCAAGCAAGGTTAAGCATGATTTATTACAAAGATTTAGCGAAAATGATGGTAATTATAGTATAAGGAACAAGGAGTATGCAATCATTAAGAGGTGTGTTTTGGGAACGAAATCAATTAAGTTTGAACTAGGTTTGTTCTATGTCAAGAAATCTACCAAGTTAACCATCTTTGGTTTTGTTACAAGTGCAGCTACTTATGCATTGCTTACTTTGAAATAAATGATTACTTTTGTAGTAAGAATAAGATTAAACTTGTAAGATACATTGAGGTGACAAATCAAATAAATCTTTGAGCAATAACTGCTGGTCGCTGTGAATCTTCTTGGATATCAGTTTTTATTTTCTTTGCATTTATCTTATACCTTAAACGCTTACATGTTCATAAATTTATTAAAGTAAAAGCTTTACTAGATAATAAAATACGGTCATCCTCTAATATTTTCCAATCCCCAGGTCTAAAAGAAAGAAATTGAGATTTTGTTCAATATAAATCGAACATTGAACTTTCCAATTTATGTATATGTTCTACAATACTGTAATATTATACAATATTTGTATAGGGCAAGGGCAACGTAAACGTTGGTTTTGTTTTAATTGAAATTAAATCCACCACAAGGTCAAGTGATTACGACTGTAATTATCAACCTAATCAGATTGTTGGCCAAATTATGCATTGTGTGCATAGCAGTTTAGAAATTCTTGATGCAGATCTAAATCTACCGAAAACAAATAAATGAATTCAAATGCAGTAGTTTTGGATTCTTTTATTTTTATTCAGTTTTAGATCAAAGTCTAACGAAGGAAAACGCAATAATGCTTACGGAAATAGAACTTAAAATTATAAATTTTATAACCTATTTTGCTACGAAAATTTATTGTTTTCCAATTGATTGGCTACCCAACAAATTAATTACACGCTCAAAAAGCCGACTTAAGTATAATTTATGTTATCTGAACTTTTCAACCAATTTATTTTACGGTGCAATATTGATTCTACGCTTAGTTCCTGGGCTAGGATATAATTATAAAAGTGGAAATGTCAAGGAATTAGGAAAATCACTTAACTTTCACTTACTCAATTTGTTAATACAACTTGCATGTAGTGGGATACACATTTGTGGATTTGCTTACACGGAAGAAATTGTTGATTGGTATAATCAGATATTGTATTTCAATATAAAAGATGGTAAGAAAAGTCAGTTAGCCCTTAGCCACATTAAAATAAGTTCCCAAATCCCCTGATTTTCTCTTTTTTACTATATATAGGAAAGCATCATTTCAATCAAAAATGTTTTCCACCTTGCAGAAGAGAGAAAGCATTCAAAATTTTAGTTTATGTTTTAGTTGCAGTTGGGGCTACAACTATGCCATTGATTTTTCCAGCAATGCATAATTACCAATATTTCATCTATTCATTGGTACCTGAGAATTATAAAACAGTATCAACTTTTTTAATTTTTACATTAATTGAGACCTTTTACATATACAAAGCATTGGTTTTTCACTTGTTCGTTGTAGCTTTGACCTACCTTCAAATATTCACATTTAAGTTTTGGATAGTTACAGCATGGTAAGCTACTTTTTAACATTTGCCTTTAACATGAATTATACTAGTAAAATTCTGTAATAAAATTTTCAGTGGTGAATGGTTAATTGAATCTAAACCCAACTTTACTCAAAAGCCATCTACAAAAATATTGGAAACCTTACAAAAGCTCCAGTTGTTGGTTGGACTTTGGAATAAATCAATGGCATTAATGCTTGGAAGTTTCCAACAAATCCTATTTTTAGCAATCATCATTTTCTTATATGGCTCACTTCGTCTATATGATAGCTTACCTATTCCGTTATATATTGTTGATGTTGTGTTTGCCATTGGCTTGATAATTGAACAAATTGTATGCA
>JAQGCY010001203.1:0-11496 GCA_034700645.1 Xenylla mediterranea
TATATATATATACACGGCCGTGATCATCACAATAGCCCATGACCCGTTGTCAAGACAACTTGGGTCGGGCTAAAAATCTCCGAACTTGACTTCATAATAATTTCAGAATATAAATCAAATTCTGTCATCAAGTCGGTTTGGCCTGTGCCTGTTCCATTGAAACCTTAGAACTATACATACAGTACAGTTCTCATTGGTTCCAAATTCCAATGTCTTATGGCTTTCGCCTACTAACTACGTGACTGTTTGTTCTCCTGTATAAACTATAACTATAAAAAAGGCATATGAAAAGAGTTCTTGAAAAGTGAAAACCACTTCAAAAATGAGTTTATGCACAAACTAAGAGTTCTCAATTACTTTCTTCCTCCTGTTAAGACCTTAATAACCACAGGTCTCACATTTTAATTTTGAAAAGATCCCTTGCTTTTCTTAAATTAAAATTTTTTAATAGTATCTTTTGTAAGGATTAAAAGTTAAGATTTTGACAGGAAGTATATTGGTAAGGAATTAGTAAATCATTCGTACTTGGAAGTTATTTCGTAGGTTCTTGAATATTTATTATAGTCTAAAAGGAAACCCAAAGAAAATCCATACTATAATGCATCAGCACTTACCAACTACATTGAGTTGATATGCCATACTGATCTTCGGCTCTGTGCTAACCTAAAAAAGTAAAAAGTATTGTGATTTATTGAAATGAAATATAGTGATTTACTTAAAATTTACCTGACACTCGTATATACCCGAATCTCTTATTTGTGGTGAGGTGACTTTTAAAGTCCATTCATCCGTACCATCCGAATGTAAAGATTGGAATCTTTGATCTCCTGTGTATGTGAGTATTCCAACTGTTAGAATGTGTAGATCTCTCTTTCGAATCCAGGAAACCTAGAAAATGTTTGGTATTAATAAGTATCTTACGAATCCTTCATTTCTGCAAAACGTATCATAAAATTAAAATCCACAATCTTTAGAATCTCAAGGTTTATAGCCTTGTTCAGAGTTTGAAGTAGTGTTTGCTAATTTTTTGGTCCTTAGTCATTTGCAATATGGACATCCGAAACTAGTCAGAGTTAGTAATTTAGCCGACAGAACTCTTGTGATACAACATTTTGTTTCCAACAATGATAACCTAGTTTCTCTGTTTCCGAGAAACGACCAGTTATCATGCAAGCTTCAAGTTTATGAATGTGACAAGTGGGTGTTAGAAACTAAAGATTTATTCATTGGTAAAAGAAAACTCTATCAAACAGTGTAAACTCTGTTTGTGGTTGAGAAAACAATGTTTCTGTGTAAATGATGAAATCAAATTTAAATTCCATTAATCTTTTCTTGGTGGAAACGTTCCAGTTTGTTAGAAGTTTGAAACCTTTCAAAAATAACTACTGGACTTGTTGCTTAAAGTAAGCGTTAATAATGATATAAATGATCATTGATCCCATACTGTAGTGCACAAACCAAAACGGGTTATTATTATTATAATTAAAGTTCAACCGTGAAGAAAGAAGGAGTAGAATTTTTGTTTATACGTCGTTTAATGTTTACTTTATGGAGTGAAAGTATTGAAAGCATAAAAAATTTAATCCGCTTAACTTTTTTATGTATGATATCAAATTCATGGTCAAGGGTAAAGGAAATAATTTGAAAGGCCCTTTAGGAACGGAGATGCAATACTTGCTCTTGCTGTATGAATTTACTTCAAAGTACTTAAAAATTGTTATCGTCAGTAGTTTTTTTTTAACTTTTGAGTGTGCACAGGCTCGGTCGACTTCTGTACATGAAAATATATTCCCTTTCTAGTCCTTCCAGTACCCAGACAGACACTCAATTTTGTTTTTACTCCATTATTATCATTGTGGCCGTAACCATTAAAGTTGATCTTCTTATCTTCATTTTTAACTCAGTTATTTCTCTTTCACCCATCATGAATTTAATGCTTTTAAAGTGGTTCTCATTGTCACAGCATTATTATAAAATTCATTTCTTCTTTTACGTATTTATGCCTTTATATTCCCTAGAAATTGTAAATGTAAAAAGTTTTATCATCCTTCTTGAAAAGAAGGACAATAATAATTCTAAATTACTGGGAATTCCGTTACACATTAAGTAGATTTGAAGATGCCATTCCCCATGTTGCCTTAAAAGGATTTAAGACTTTGAACTCAGGAAATTCTTCTACTTTCTCTCCTTGGAAAAGTTACAGATTCTAGTGAGTTATATTGTAAAATTTAAACATTCTTGCTTTATTTTATATGTAATAATTTAAATTCTTCTGAAATTTACATTCTGGAATAGATTATTAAATAAAGGGTTGCAGAGAAACGGGATGAATACTCAATGATATGATATGTGCCTAAATAATACATTTGCTTCAATTGATAGTGGTTATATGGTTATATCAATTGCATGTTTGAATATGTGTGAAATACTTACGGATCTATCACCGAGCGATCTAACTCTACAATTTAGATATGCAGTTTGGCCAACAGTAGTTGTAACGTCACGCTTTGTTGAGTTTTCGAAGTAAGGTTTGGCAAAAGGTTGTTCCCAAAATCCTCCGGAAAGATAATTCTTTCTCCCAGAAAATGTTCCTAGTTTAAGGAAAAAAGAGAGTGAAAAAAAAATTCTATTAATACTCTATGCAAAGTTATGTTCAAAAAGGCTTCATTTTTCATTTTAATGTACGTAGTTTATATCCGGTGAGAAAATGGTTTTTCACTTGTGTTGACCAAAAAAGAATGTAATTCAGATTTCCAACACAATATTTTTTGTGTTAGTTTGTATGTAGTGTAATGTATATACATTTACACAGTTTTGTTTCGTACATAACTAAACTTTGATACACGACAAATATAAAAATAATAATAATGAATAACACTGAAAATAAGAAATTTATAAGAATATCAAGTATGCCTTATTTTCCTTAAAGTTTTTCCATTCGATAATATATCTGTGTATATCTTATTTAACGTAGTTTGTTGAAATATTTAGATAGCAGGAGTAACCTTCCATGCAGTCTGACCTATAAAGTTTTTGAAGTGATAAATTACTTTTTGTCACCAGGCTTCTCGTCATTATGGTCCAAAGTCTTTTGGCTTGAGTTGCTTTCATTTTTTGTCAGCAAGTTTTTCTGCTCCCTCAAAGATGCATACATTAAAAAGAGTTTGGTGTATAGGGAAATCATTTGGAAGAGTTCTTTTTTTATATAGACGATTCTTTTTAATCTTGGGCTTTTAGTTGTCTTTTGTATTGTGTTTAGGTTAATGCTTGTTTTAACCAACATTGAAATACTTTATGCATGATTCGATGGGAATCGCAAAAGAACATAAACCCATTATACGCTTCAGAAAAAAAGAAGGTTAAATGGAAAGTAGAGAAAAAGGAATATTTTATGCAATATCAGTTGGAATAGAAGGAAGCATTGTAATTAGTTGAGATGGTTATACCAAAGGAAGTTTTAGTTTTTCCAACTGAATTTTTACATTAAGCTAATAAGAAAAAGTTTAGTCTTTCTGCTCAACTTTGGAGAGAAACACCCGAGGAATACGCGAAGAGAAATCGAGACCCCATATGCTTTCTCTCTATTTTGGATACTTTGTTTCACTTTCAGTACTACTTATTATGTCTAAAAACTAAACTTTAAAAAGCCTGAGATTTACAGTTGTCAGAGATTCTTTTTTCTATTTTACTTCTGCTAAAGTGCGGAGCTTAAACTTATATTGCTCAAAATAAAATTTCTTATATTTTCTCCGAGTTTTTCTTATCTCGTTACATGCAAGCTTTTAGTAAGTATGTGTTCTATCAAGATTACAATATATGCTGGATATTACATATAGCTCAGGAGTTCTTAGTTAAAATAAAAAGAAAGAGTGACAAAAAACTTCTTGGAAGTAAAGATGGAGACACGGAAGTTTGGATGTATAAAGTGATAAATTTTACACTTTCCCTTTAAGTTAGGGAAAAGATTTGAAATAAAAAGTGTGAAAAGCTGTCGGGCCGAATCACACGCGTGGGAACAATATTATTCAAAATGGAGGAAAGGAATTCGCTAGACCCACCAAGACCATCCATACCACCCTTTGGTGCATCCTCATCTCATTGTGTACCATATTTTGTTTGAATTATGCTTTTACTTAACTTCCTGCAATAGGAATATATGTCCTAGTTTAGATCATGTAAAATCAGAGCTCATTTATTACCCGGATAACATATCATTTCATATAAGATAAGTAATCGAGCATATACTCTCGTTTCCTAAAAACCAAAATTCCTAACAACAACAACAAGAAGACAAGAGAGAACGTAGTTTACAACAACTAATTCATTTTCCTTTGTCACAATTTTAAGCTTCTTGTTTTAAACGGATGAGATGATGATGTCATTCCGGAAAAAAAATATATGACAGTACAGGCGATTAGTAATGATAAATATCCAGCGTCTAAAAACACATATGTGTATTCAAATGAAAGTTTAATTTCTTAGCTTAATTGCGGGGAAATAAATAATTCCTCCAATGACTTGGTTGGCGCCGTGCTAGGAAAACCCTTTATAAAGAATTGTTTTAAAAATGCTGGAATAAAGACATAACTGTCATTTCCTAAACCATCAGCCCAGATAAAAAATATAAATATTACAACATGGGGTTTACAAAGATAATAGAACGATGAACGAATAAAACTAAACTGGATCGTGTTGTAAACTAAATCTAAAAAAAATGTATTCATCTAACCAAATTTCTTTACTAGCATTATTATTTTTTCTTGTTAAAGTCAATTCCATGATAGGGAGCACGTATTCAGTTCCTTTAATCGACCATCCCAAATATTCCACTAAAAAAAACTTCTGTGGAATATTCCAGGAAGATACATGCAAGCCTTTTTTACAACACAACACTGGAATTTATAACTCAATCTCTTATAAATATAAATATAATAACCTCAACAAATCCTTGTGAAAAGAAAACAGAAAACTAAAGCTTACTAAAATTTCGATTCTGTTTCAAATGAACTTTAAGGCAATAATGTCAACACAAATATTTACAAAATAACTATGCTATGTATGGTGGTTTGGTCTGGAAAAGAAGTTCATATGGAAAAGTTTTTTTCCCTGAATATCCGGCTCTTTCTTCAATATTGGAAAGTTTAGTATCAGTATGCAATATGTCTCTAAAATTTCATGCCTGGAGGAGGAACGCAGAAGTTTGTTCAATATCCCGATGAGTCAGGATATACAGACAGTAACAGTTCAGAATGGATTATCGTAACTGTATTTAAAGCTCAAAATATGTTCCACGTTGTATCAATTTTGTGGATGTTATGCGTTGCAATTACGTTCAAATCTATTTGACTAATTATCCAATCACTTCGATACCTTCAAATTTAAGCATTGAGCAAACTTTTCTTACACAATGGCTTGCCTCATTTAATTTGCTTGATGATGTTTTTGATAAAAGTACACGGTAAAGCAATGTTTCGTTTATTGATTCAACTATTTAAAGTTTGGCCATTGTGAATAAGAATATACAAGGATCAATGGATTGCTAAAAGAAGTATTGTTGCAAACTTTGTGAACTTTCAATTCTGTTCTGGGTGAGTGCGAGTGGTATTATGAATTGAAAAAGATTGCGTATTCTACTCTTGCTCACTTGTAAAGAATATGGGAATATTAAGGATGCAGAGAACGATATAAAGTGAGAATGAAGGATATATTTCCTAAATTCTAAAGTTTCATTATAAGCATTATTATATGCTGATAAGTAAAATGAAACAAAAACCGGGAGAAAGTAAAAGAGTCATGACATGAGCCAAGATTGTGTCTATATAAATAATAATATGAATCTTTGTATGTCTACTGAATTTACTCCAAGCCACAAAATTGCTTCTTCAGTTCCTCCTATAACTTTCTCTTTAGGCTGACATACTTTCTTCCTATGAATAGCAGAATAGCAAGTTATACTTGCTTTATACAAGAAAATCAAAAGAAGAGAAAAGGATGCACAGATATGTATATGCATGCATAATAGTAATAGTGGTAAGTGTATAGTTCAAGACATGGTCTTACTTTAGTGAATTCCTCCGTCAAGTAAAGGAAGAAAGCTTGGAAGCACCTCACAAAATTTATAGGCATTATTCTCCAGTGTAAATCGATAAGATGAAAAAGAAAAGCCAGCGTTGAAATTAGCTTCAAACCAAAACCACACTAAAGTACAGAACAGAAGTCCTTCTTGGAAATGCTTTCCTTTGAATATGAATCCTTAACAAAAAAGGAGTAACCCTCTTAATTTTTTACTCCTTTTAAATGAAGCGGAGTTAGACAGTTTCCGTTTCCAAAAAATTTCTAACATAAAAGTGGTTTAGTCTTGTAAAGAACAATGGAGATATCAGCATAAAAAGCATAGTAGTCCAGAAAATGACTATGAAAGAATGACTAGTATTTTTTATTCGGTTCCTGGTATACGTAGATCCATGTATATCAGATCACCTTTATTCAATATAAATGGCTTGGAAATAAAAAGATTCCGATGGTTAAATGTGAAATATGTTTATTGCTTTATACTATTTACATACTCTTCATTTCCTTAAAGTGCACAGAAGATTTCCAGCTCCATGTTGTATAAAACTTTTCTAGAAACTCGGAACAAGAATATCAAATACAGGGTTCTTGAACCCCTTCCTTGACAATTTTTAGTAAATACACGGACCCTTGACTATATACTTCTGCCTATTCTACACGATAAATGTAGAACACGAATTATACTTTTAGCGAAATGAAACTATCCTAGTTATTTAGACTAGTTTCATCATTCAAGACCCAACTCTTGATTTCATTCGTACTTTCACTGTAAATTGATAATGAAATTTTGCAAGGTAACTTGAAAACGCCTAAACGAGTGAATATCTTAAAATCTGGAGAACGGAACACTTTGTTGCTGCTGTTTTGCATATTTCGAGAAGTTATATGATTTGTTAAACAAACATTTCCAGTATACAGTCAAATTTTGCGGATCATTGTAAATTTACTAATTACGATTTTATCCGAATGATAACCAATTATACCAACAAGTTGTAGTGAATTGAAATTGAGCAAAGAAGCTTGAACTTTTCTAGCATTAAGTGGAAAAAAATAAAATTTTCTATTACACGACATTTCCCTTTGAGTAATATATTGTAAGTCTCTAGGGAGAACAAGGACTTCTGATTTGAACTTTCATTCTACCATATCAGTAAGAAGATCTGTGGCTATGTCGCTCTTGAAGAAGTCAAGCACTGCGACTGCAACGCTAAGACTTTATAGCTTGATCATGGTATCAGCATGACACAAAAGGATTCCAGTCTCGGTATTGTAAAGAATAAGATACAGTAAAGGTTGAGGAGGAGTAGCTGAATTCTGAACTACCCATATTATGATAGGCATCTGTATTACAAAATACCACATTCAATTTGAAATCCAAGAAACTTTCAACTTCACATATAAAAAAAAATCAAGGAATAAAATGAAAATACATATATACATGTATGTAGTATCATGGAAATCTGGAATAGTTTCTTTCTGATATGTACTTTCAAGACAGCGTGAAACGAACTAAAAAAAAGTCAAGCAATATCTTCAACAATTCTTTCCATTTATATTGGAACATGTACATTTGTTGTTGCATAAATACGTCGCAATAATTGTAAAATTATGAACTAACTAATAGACCCGACGGTCAGGCTTCTGGGCGTCATCGGTTGGGCCGAAACCCTAGGCTAGATTTCGTAGACTCGCCTCGATCGAACAAGCATTTCGCTTCTTCACCAATTTCGAAATATAATAAAGTGGGACAGTTTTTAATAAATATTTCCACCTTGATTGTTTTGACTACGATCTGAAAAACCATATTATTCTTATCCGCCTTCCCCAGAACTACTAAAAATGATCTCTTTGTGAGAAATATCATAATCATAATAAAACGAAAGCTATACTATACACAGCAGACAAAAAGCTACATATGTCATAATCATGAGAATATACTTGCTCTTCATTTTGCCACTGGCACCTTGTTACTTTAATTTGTTTCATGTGTTTCTGAACCAGTGAGATAAAGTTACAAATAAGAATTGCTGAAATAGCAAAAAAAAAAAGAATTTTATGGGAAATTTTCGTTTCGACTCAAGTTTGACCTACAGCTAGAGATTGGAAAATGAAGTTGGATGAAACTTGTAGGAGAAAGTGGAAATTTTTTTTACCTCTGAGTGTAAAAATGGTCCACAATGCGAATCTCGCACTAAGTTTTAAGTGAATGAAAAAGAAGTCTATATATTTTATTTCCTCGTTCACGCAAAATGGACTTTAGTGATAAAGACTTTACTGGCCGAGGAAATGAAAGTGTTGAATCTCGTGCTTTAAAGGAAAAGAAAGTGTTAACAACTTTCAACTTCAGTTTTCCTAATTCACAATGTCTCAATTTAAAGGCCTAGCTACTCACTAGTTTCTCTTTTTGCTGAATACACGTGGAAGTGGCTTTATATGTTTGAACTCAAATTATATCTATTTATTCATACTGGAGTTTTAACCTAAACCTGAAAAATGTGTTTTGTTCTACCTTGTTATAGGTTTCAAATTTTATCGTCTTCTACACTTTGCTACTGTAACGTAAAACGATGTAGGGAAGGTGGTTTGGGAAAGTAAATTACCCTTCGAAGAATTGCTATAAGACACACTGCGTAGTATAGATAAGTTAAAATGTAGGAATTCATTGCGCCAAGAAACTTACTTAACATTTCTAGAGTAAAATCGTCTTCAATGCAAATCATAGGGTTCGAATAAAAAACCTTGCAACCCATATAAACCTAATAAAATAACGTTTTAGTTTGCTATTAAATTTTATACCTTTTTATGAGGGCTCAGGAAAAAGCATCTACTAATTTCAGTACACTTTTCCCAGGTACTTCAGTATACGTTAAGTTTCAATTAAAAAGTTCAAATCTGTACATTTGTTTCGCTTCGCAGCATGGCAAAAAAAGGTGATGATAAATATTCAGAAATATATTTTATATTTCCCTTTTACTACTGCAGAAAAGAACGTTTAAAAAATACCATTAACGCAATTTGAGCAGATATTTACTTTTCAAAAGACAGATCTGTCACCGAGGTTTTATACCTAAGCAATTAATGGATGAAAAGTTGAACTGTTATGATTGAGAATTTAAGGGTTGCAAATCGAAATTTCTCAAAATTATGGTGCAAGCATTAATGGTAAAACTTTATGATTCCTTCTTGTGAAAGTTTGTGAAAGCAAAGGAAACTTTGCTGTAAACATATCGGATTTAGAATACGTTTCAGAAGTATTTCAAAAGTTTTGGTAGAAACTGGTTTAGTGAACACAATTTTATGTACAGAATATATTTCTCATCTTATCCCGTGCAAAATTTCAGGCTAGAAAATAATTAGGTATCCGTTTTTACGAGTACTAACTTATTTTATGGCTTAGTGTCACAAACGCTTGAAATGTTAAATTAACTTTCTCTGCCTAATATTAAAAGGCACAAATAAGGACCTGACGCAAAGTTGCTGTTTTGTTTGTGTCATCGTTCCAAAAAGGAAAGAGTTGAACTTCCTGTACTGTTTAAAAGTTCAAATTTTATAGATAAATGTTAAGATAAATTTAATCCTACAACTCTAGCTTTGAAACCTGAATTTAGAAACCAAACGAATATTGGTTTTCTTTTAGGACCAACTACCAAGTTTCCAAAGAAGAAAACTACTAAATGGCAATTGCAAACTTTTCACTTCCATGTGATGTGCTTGGCTAAGTTTGATAATAATCGTATTTTACGAGATTCATCATTTACTATCTTAAGGAAGTTCAGATGATTTAAATAAAGAAAACTCAGCTTCCTTCCAAGAGGATAATCAGGAATTACTACATTTATGCGCACTAATCATCGCATATTTTCAAGTATTCTCGGCTTTGCATCAAGCGACCAAATGCATCATATAAAGCATAATGTTTACGCAATAAAATAAAAATTCACTTTACTTGCTTTCATCCAAGCAAAAAAAAAAGTTTATGCTTGAATAAACTCAATCCTCATGAAAATATTCTGGTTTTTCAATGTAGTCATCATACTTGGATGGATAGTTGATCTATCTCCTCCTTCCCTACTACAGCTTTAATATAAAAGAAACACTTGCTTTCAAAAATTATTACAAGGTATTTCGGGCCTTTTCACCGGGTAATAGTATTATTGTGATTCATTCTTGCTTGAATAAAGCCGTTTAAAAATGACTGCTCATTCAGTCAACCGTTCACTCTTATCTCTATTCACATTTTACTCCGACATATCATAAGAGTACAAATGCTTTTTGGACCCTTTCAAACCAGGCTTTTTGAAGAATTTGACATAACAATATGATATTGACACATTTAACTGTCGTATTATCTCGCCTTCTCGTCCCAAAATAATTTAATCCGACGGTGATGTAGATGTTCTATAGCTAGCAAGTTATATTTGGATATCAATGACAGCAATGCAACTACTAATCAACCTTTTCCTATATTGCTAGTCATTCATTATCCTTTGAATTTTAGAGTTTTGTCAAGTCAAATTATCCCATTTTGTGCTCAATTTAATTACACATTCTTGCTTTTGTACTGTACTTCCGGTTCAATTAATTTTTCGTATTGATTTTAAAAGTGGTATTACCTATATCAGTTTCAGTATGTCTCTCAATGTCCAACATATGTGATACTCATGCATCATCATTCATCAAATAAACTTAACAGGCAGTTAATAAACATAAGATACTACCCACATTCAAAGCAACTAAATTTTCTTATTAGAATCCACAAAACCTCTTCATGATTAGTTAAATGTCACGAAGTATGAGGGATCATTTTTGATAAAATAAAACTCTTCTGACGGAAGATAAAAAGATTTACAGCAAATGAGTGATACAGACGTAAAGTTTCGCCGCTCCCGCTTGAAGTTGATTGATTGGACAAACTCATTCCTTAGCTATTGTTTTTTACCATTGTTTTAAAAATGACGCATCCAAAATAATATTTAAAAAATTTAACAATTAAAGTATGCTTGGGCTCATGGGCTGGAATAAAAAATTACTTTAATTGACAAAAGTACACGACCTAATAATAGTTACATTGTATCAGGGATTATTTTTATACATTGAGTGAAAGTTGACAGTGAAATATTCATCCAATTATTTCACACTATAAAATATATTTTCAATCTACTCATTCGAGTTTCTATTTATTTTGATAGAGATTTGTTTGTGATTGTTGTATGTTTTTTCACACCGTCATTGTTTATTTTCCCCTATTCAATTTTACCTTTCTCTCAACAATAAAATAGTTTCTATTACTTTCAGTTTCTATGTCTATTGAGTATTAGTTCCGTTGTTTCTTCCGCTACATTTCACAGAATGACTTTTAGAAGTAGAGCCAAAACAGCTTCATTATTTTGAACAAACGAATCCATAAAACTATGTACCTAGTGT
>JAQGCY010001204.1:0-11487 GCA_034700645.1 Xenylla mediterranea
TATAAAGTGATGTTTTGAGCTAAGGCCAAAAGATTTTCTTAGTCTACCGTAAATTTACACCAATTATATCTTTTCATGAAAATTTACAGGAGGCTGAGGCACAAAACATAAAGTTTCTTAAGGACATTGGATGCTCCTCAATAAGTTGTTTACATAACAAAGGACCAGAGGAACTACTTGAGTCTGTACCATTTGACTGGAAAATTTTCCATCAAGACTTACCAACAATTAACGAAACTCGACATCATTGGCTTGTAAGAGACGGAGTTATTCTACGGGAACCAATGGATGAAACATTTATGGGATTGCGATCAGAACACCAACTTCCTCCAGATGACCCTGTGAAAATTCCCTTCGTTGGTGGAGCACCTGCTGAGGTTGATGCTTCACAAGAAATGTTTTCGTTCCTTAATTGGAACGACACAAACCAGTATTCATCTTACTTGGAAAGTAAACTGGGTTCCTTTGGACCTTCATTGTCGAGAGAAGTACTTGATCGATACTTTCGACCAGAGTCAACTCCTTGGCAAACATTTGCATCACTTCTCTCTGATCTTCGAACAATATGTCCTCTATATTACACAACGTTAGAGAGAGCTCAAAGATTTACGAAACCATCCGTTTACTTTTATGTGACTACACAAAGAAAATTGGGACAGATTGGATACTTAGCTGCTGCAAATGCTGATTTGGCTGCAATATTTGGAGTTTATAAAGTTGAAAGTAGAGAAGAACAAAAATACGTTGATAACATGCAAAAATTATTTTATGAGTTTGTAGAAAGTGGAAGACTTGGAGAAGAACACTTTGATGTGACTCGGTCAATTTATCTTATAGATGAGCATGTACAGAATATTAATGCTTATCCCAACTGTGAGTTTTGGTACCAGAATAATTTTTATCCTAACTACACTCGAATAGACTAAATGATCAAAGTCAGCAAACATAAATTATTGTATTTTATTTCTTTGCTTTGTTGAATACTTGTGGTTATTTTATGTTTACCTTAAGTAAATGTTGATATTGTTCTCGATTACATCTTTTCCGTTTATATTTATTTTTATGTTTTTTTTACTGGTATTATTTTAAAATTTAAATTGTCTCCAGGAAGTACTCAGGTGTCGTAATTCGTGTAAATATAAATCCATAACCATATCCGATGCCATTTAAATTAAGATACACTGTAACAATAAGCTTTCTTTGCATTTTTACTTCTAAATCCCTAATTTTGTTTCTCTTCCTAGCGTGAGTTATCGTCACCAGGAAGTCCGAATTCACACTTTTCTCATATTTCCAATTCCAACAGTTTGCAATTTATTTGACCATATTCTACATTACTGTATTCCTAAGAATCTAGTTATTACTTTGTATGCTTAAAACTTTCTCTCATCCCTTTCTCTTTTCATAAGGATATTACTATAAGATAAGGAGGACCTTATTATATGAATATATACACAACACTTATTGCCTAAACTTCTTCGTCACCAACCACTCCGGCTCAGTTAACTCAAATATTGTATGACTAGTTGTATATGTATTTTATGTATTTATTTCCAAAAAAAAAAGTTTTACATTTTATTCCGAATTCCCATATCATCTTCAGTGACAGGTTTATATTTTTAAAGTAAAATCCGTAGAAAAAATACAAAACTGGCATATAATTTATGAGTTTAGCTATGAAGCTTGTTTCAACAAAAACTTCGTCTTAAATTTTTCCGATTTGTTTAGGCAATTCCAACAAAAATATTAATTGAAATGGCCTTCATGTTTGTTGAAAACTATTGATATTGTAAGTTATAATTTAATCATAAAATTTTTCTAACTAATTATAAAAATTGGAGATAAATAGTCTTTATCGAAAATTTTTGATATAATTAAGTTAATTGTGTAAAGTAAAATATGAATTAGGAAATGGAATGTTAAGACTATAGATAGACTTTAACTTTACAATTGTGAGGTAATCTAACCATCGATTTATGATAAAAAATTATTCAAGTCAATTCATATTATTATAACTTTGTTTTATAAATGTAATTGTATTTTGTGTTGAAGTTTTACAATAAAATATTTGTTTATACTGTAACAACAATGATTTGAGGATGCTTTTTCGGAGAAAGAACTAACCTAAACTTCTTCCTTTGAACTCATTCAATAGTAGACCCTTGCCTTTGAAGTCGAATGAATTCAGTTGAGTTAACTTTGGATGAGATTTCAGATTTACTCAATAGTTTTCAAGTTTATTTCAATTATATTCCAAGTTCCAAATAAAGTAATTATAAAAAGCTCATGAAGCATAATTAACAATAAATTATACCTGACAACTTTTAGCCACATTAAACAAATTATGTTGGATTTGACAACTTAACTACAAAAGTTGCGAAGCCACAAAAATGATTAGTGCAGCTCGTGTATTCCACTGGCCACTTGATTTAAGTCTTTCCAAGAAATTATAAAATAGTAAGTAGGAAGTCATTATGATAACTTGGAATAGGCATGGCGCTGAAATTGTTTGGATTGTATCTATAAATATACTGAATAATTATAGAAACGTTTATAAAAACCTTGTATGGGTTTAGGTGATAATTTGCAACTTTCGTTACGAGATTTCGTTAATATTTTACTTGTACAAATCAAATCTACAAGGTGAAATTGTTTTGAATTCTACCAAACAATTGAGCCTCTAAGGAGAAGAACTAGAACGTGGTTGGGAAGTTGGAGTTTTATTGATCATTCAGATTCAACTGTTGGTGCTTTCTCCAATTGCATACATGGCATTATATATATTTGTTTTGCAAAGAAATAGGGAATAATGAATCACTTGGCCTTCTGTTCTAAGCAATCAAGTTTTTGTAATCGAATACTACTGTTTTAATTTCCAGCGTCACACACAGGAAAATTTAAATGTTCTAAAATGAGGTGGAAGATGCTTCTATTTATAATTGCAATCGCTCACGTTTTAAATCGAGTGATTTTTATGAAGAGTTGGTTTTATCTCACAGAGAGAAAGAAAGCAAAATAAGTTTTTCTGAATTGATATTTGTAACAAGAAGGATGATGAATTATGGTAGGTAGTGGATAATAATAATAAAAGTGAAAGCAATTACTCTGTTGTTATAAAAAGTAAACCACACCACACTCCCCATTACCAAAACAAAGCTAATGTTAAGCTCTGCTCTTCTTCCTTTCCCAAACATCTCGTTTTCTTTCCAAGTTTTCTCGTTTCATGAATCAAGAGTTTAGGACTATGGAAATGGAAGTGACAAAAGATTACAAATCAATGCTCAAATAGTATCCAAGAATAAGACTTTGGGATATCAAGGACGTGTCATGGAATATCAATTGGGGTGACGCCTGGAAGAGGTGGTTTTGGGCTTTGGAAGGAACGGAATGTAAAACAAACGGGATTAAGGAATTTTTGAAAGCTCAGTTGTCTTCTTTCACTCTCAAGTTCCTGACAGGCATGAGTAATACAGTTAGGAAGAGTATAATTGAAATTCATCGAAGGACATTTGGTGGTGGTGGTGATGGTAGTGGGTCCGTTCGTTGTGCTCCCATCAAAATAACAACTACTCTACTACTAGCCTGAATAAATTACTAATGTCAGCTTGCTTTAATTTAGGTAAAATTTATTCTGTGATCTTAAAATTGATTTATAATGAGTAATTAGTTAATAGTAATAATAATATAATAATAATAATGAAATACTGGGTAGACACTGACGTTACTTTAAGTTTAAGCACAAAAATAATAATAATATAATAAAAATAATGTTTGACTAATTTTGCAAACTCAAAGCGCATTAATTATCACAAAATAATAATAATAATAGTATATAATAAATAAGTTGATTAGTTTAGACATAAGAGTAAAAGTTTCCAAAGAAGAAACTGAGAGAAAGGAGGCAGTGAAAAGGAACTCATTCTTCAATAAAAAAAAAAACCATCCTGATTAATAATCATAAAACTTATATATAGGTAGGAGTAATAAACAACGAAACGACGTCTGTGCGGTATAAACTAGTAAGCTTGCGATAAATATAGTAAGAACTCACCACTGGGTAAACGAAAGTACTTATACAAAATCTCTCGATAAAAAATACAAAAAACAATTTTTGATAGGTTTTATATGTTATCTTTCGAGGATCATAATAAGACTATAATAGATTACATGTTTTTTTTAGCAGTAAAACAAGATACAACATATTTGACTCGTAACAGTTAATATATTTTTGAATAATAATATTTTTTTTATATCATATATTTATATTATAACCAACCTCAAAAAACCCAAACTCAACCTTTAAATTCCATAGATTTCAATTCAAAACTTCAACTTTCACTTTCTTCCAGCCTTATAGGCTCATAATCCGACAGGAGGAAGAACCTGCTGGACGTGCCGATGGTATGAGAGATCTGTGGAGTATCTATAAATCTTGTAATCCTTGCTAGCCAAAACCACTGACCCATCTTCCATTAGTGTAACATCAAAACACTGAGCGTGTTTTACTTTGGATTCCAATGCAGAGACTAGCTGACCGTCCTGGTTAAAAATTGTCAAGTTAAAGTTGTTGTGATTATCCGCAACTAAAATATCTCCATTAACATTTATTCCAACACCGATGGGATAATTCGTAAGGCCTTCCCCTCCGATTTGACGAAGGAACTGTCCCTCGTAATTAAAAACTTTGACACAGTGAGCTCTGTTATCCGAAATGAAAATCTCCTGACGGTCATTAACAACAACTCCATTAGGAAACTCCAAATGCTTGGAACAACCAAACTTATGGAGCACAGTTCCCATTTGATCAAAAATAATGACTCGCATAACCTTGCATTCAACAACAATGATACGTCCTTTATTGTCCACGGTAACTCCACGAGGATGTTGGAGAATGTTGGCTCCAAATTTTCTAACAAATTGTCCATACTGATTATAAATCTGGACCTGATGAGTGGGTGAGCGTTCGGTCACCACAATATCTCCACTAGGTTTAACGACAGCAACGCGGTTGGGATATAATAGCTGTCCATCTCGTTTTCCACATTCTCCGAACTGGAACTTGAATCTTCCATCACGATCAAAAATTTGAATTCGATGATTGTTAGTATCAGCCACGACAATTTCATTATTCCCATTTACAGCAACACCAGAAGGCTCCGTAAACTGTCCTTCCGCAGTTCCAAATTCTCCAAACTTGCAATGATAAATCATTTTCTGACGTTTAACAGCCGGGGTTTTGCCAAACGACTGGCTATTAATGAGCTTGAAACTCATGTCCAAAATTTGTTCATTGTTCACCATTGGTGCGCTTGGAATGAATTCATTGCCCCAATATTCCTTGCTCACATTTTGATAGCAAACATCAGGAGGATTTGACCATTTTTTCCCAGTATCAGTAAGTCCACCCAAATCAAGCTGTGTGTATGGAGTTGGAGTGTTGTTTGAAGCTAATCTCTTGGAAAGTATCGAAGTATCTAGTGAGCATTGCCCACCTTGAGTTTCATTCGTGGGACCATTCATTCCGTTCAATCCATTTTGGCTCATATGCTGATGACCCTTTATCTGCTGATTCACAACTGGACGAGCAATGGGTGCTGGGGGTTGTTTACCACCAACTGGTGAAATAGATTCAGTTGTTACTCCCGACCGGATGTATCCAAGTGTATTTCGAACTGCAGCTTGCATAGCAGAAAAATTAGCGATGAACTCCAAGTCACCGGCAGCAGCAGCAGCCATGGCAAGAGTTGGCTCTGGTACGGAAGTTAAGAGAGCTTGCGATTCAAGTAGCTCTTTGAAGACTGATATTTGTGGTGGTGAAGCATGTCTTAAAAGCCGATCTCCAAATTCCACAGTTTGATTCATTCGATGAAAGTTTTCTTGCACACGCTGAGTAACTACCGAAAGAATTACTTGACGAGTACTATAGAGACTCTCCAATTCTTTCATCAATTCAACTTTACGTTCATCCAGAAGTGATCGATAGAAGGAAAATGCTTCATTTATTTCATTTTGTGCCTTCATGTACTGATTTTGTAAACGAGCCGATGCACCTTCACAAGATTTCAATACTTCAGCTAAATCCATTGACTTTGACCGAATATCATGCGTGTCAGAAATTCCATTAAATTCATTTCCACCATGAGACCTAACATCACCAGAATGAGAAGTAATCATTGTTTGCACCACCACTGACTGTGCTACATAAGTCTGAATTTACATACATGGAATATCCATTGCTTAAAACTCCATTGGAAATGCTTAGATGCGGAAAGATGATGGAACTACAGGTTGAACTGGATGTACTCGAGCCTGATCCATGACATCCATTGGGAAGGTCTAGTCCAAGAGCCAAATCTCCACTATCAACATATGACCCCAGGGTTGGTACTCCAGATAAGGAATCCACTGAGGACGTAGGTGAACTCATAGTCCGCCACTTCATATAAATAAGTAATCGGCTCCTAACCCCTCCAGACCTGTAAAAATTATTCAAACACCGTTTAAAATATCAGATTGCATAATAATTTTATCTTGTATTCTAAAAGTATTGCAATTTCAAGAAATAAGTTATTTGTCTTTAGTTTTAGGAAAGTTGGTTTTAACTAAGCCGGAATTAGTCTAAAGAAGATATTTCAATTCTCAACCTCATGTTGTATATCTCAAATGCATCATTCATACCAAAACCGTCTTTGCACACATCTACTTAATACATACTATTTGCATCATTCGAAACAGTTTAAGTACTAATATTTTCACATTACAAATCCCAGTCGGAATTGCTAAAGTTTTATTCTCATAAAACGGATTCAATTAACATATATTTCTGCCAATTAATTTGTACTTAAATGATTGCCTGTGGGAAATTTCATGCATAAGCTCAATCCAAGTTTCCGGAAAACGGAGCCTCCACTCATGAATCAATCAAAATTGACAAATGACTATAGGACCAATGCCAACTATTACTTACTTATAAACTCCATTACATCATTAAACTATATAATCCAAATTAGGCAGGCAACTCTTAGTGCTGTACACTAAAAACAAAAGCGATACATTTCTTCAGTTTCTGTGTGATTGTGACGTCTGAATTTAATAAACTTTAATAAACATCTCCGATCGAATGGTTTTTACGCTTATGCTTCTACGTATCAAGTAAATACTTACTTTAGTACAACTTTTGGATGAATTAGATAAAACTGAGCCTTTGAAAATATGCTTGGATGTGAGTACATATATGCCAACTATCAACAATTCAGCAATAAAAGGTAGATTAAATTTATACTACTTGTTACATATAACTGATATATAACTGATATATGTAACAGAATGAAGTATGGACTTTACAAATAACTCTGGATCTAAATATACTACTAAAAATTCTCATTTCAAAGCTCACACATTAAGTGAATTAAGTTTAATAAAAAAGAAATGTTACCTTAACTGTATTTGACCAACAGAGTTCGATAGATATGATTGTATGTATTTATGTATACTGAGGTTAGAATTAGAAATGTAACAAACCACAAGTAAAACTCACAACACAATAAGTTCACAATCACAATAAGTCAAGTCATTCAATACTATACAGTTTAATTAAAAACAAAGACCTAATGAGTTTTTTCTTCTTCTTCTTCCTTCAATAAGAATTCTTTTTTTTCAAGAATCAGTTTCCATCCACGCTCGGGATAGCAATAGGAATTGCAATCGTAAATGTTATTGTCCCAAGATCTGAGGGCTAGGAGTAGTAGGACTTTTAGAAAAGGGTTTCTTTCTATTTTTAGAGAAAAAAAATCAAAAGGAAACTAGTTGAACAACTAGCTTAAAGTTGTATGTTGAAATTGTGAATTGTTTGTGGAATGAAATGAAGTAGGGAAATGATTTTTCCTAGGATTTTATTTTATCAAGTCCTCTTTTACCTCTGTTCTTCCTGGCAAAGGCTATATTGTATACTTTGTTTAAACTTTAAAATAAAAAAATTTCGCTGCCAGGTTTATTCACTTTCCTGTGCTTAGTAGGTCGTATGTCATAATACAGGCTTATAGTTCGTTATTAATTATTATACGACAGGTTCAAGTCAAAGTCAAAATTGGAATTAAGGTAGGTTTATTTAGAATTTACAAATAAATCTGTCCTCTCTCCCTCAAAGTCAAATCAAATCAACATACGTACTAATGAGATAAAGTTATAATAGGTCTGTGCCGGTGAAGGTAATTAGACTAAACTACTGCTATATTAAATGAACCAAGGGCATATCGATTTTCAGGTCAAAAAAAAATATATATATGTCTAATATTGAATATGCATTATGAATTATATGAGTCTAATATTAGCTTCCAAAATTCATATTATCGGTATAATTTAAATATTTTTTCTTTCTGCGTTAGGAAAAGGGAATAGAATGAATGGATGAACATGAATTGAAGTTGAATAAGACTTTGAATATGTTAAGTCAATGTTTCCTTTTCCAAAAATTCCTATTTTTTTTCTCTCGACATTGTGCAAGTCTTATGAACTTTAAATTACTGATAAATTTGTTATCTCTGATATAAAGTTCATAGAGCTCATTTATTATAGTAATTAGTTTATATGCTATTTAAAAGTTTAATGACTTTGTAAATATACTAATCTTCAATTTGGATTGCCAATTTATAGAATAATGAATTAACTTTGTTGTAGCGAAACTAAACTATTATGATTATATTCCAATTTCGAATTCCTTTAAAAATGTTAGAAAATGATCCCGATCAATAACAACAATAAGGCTCATGTAATGATATTCGTGCAGAACTAACTTAAATTTTTTTTTCTTTGGGAGATTTCGGTAGGACATATACAAGTATACAATATAGGTTGTTTGGAAATTAAGGAATCCAGTACCTACCCCTAATCGGTAGGTAGGAAACTAAGAAAACTTTCTAAAAATGATGAGCTCGGGTCAAGTCAGCTAATGTATTGTGAACCTAATGAAGAAGAAGAAGATTCATTTATATTGAGCATTAATGTTAGATAGAAACTACACATAGGAATGCTCAACTAATAGTTATAGTTAGCTATTAGTGTACGAATGATTCTAACTTAAATGTTTTTGGATTCTCAGGTTACCTAATCAATGTTTCACATTCAACATTATTATACCTATGTAGTTGAGTTTGAGCATTTTTGCTAATGCTACGATACATTACATATTGCTCTGTCTACTCTATTCTATTCTGCCATTGTATATTGTATATTGACATTTTCTTCTAAAAATAATAATGCCTAATAATGTGTTGTAATTACGCCGTTGGCCTTGTGTATGTGTGTGTGTGCTCCAAAATTGTTCGGTTGTTCATAATATTATATAGAAAAAAACTCTTAATTTCTACCAATTATTTTCTTTTTTTTTCTTTTAGAAATGCCAAATGCGTCATTATTTAGTCAGAACAGAAATTTTTTGGTTCTTTCTTACTTTCTTTCTTTCTTGAAGTTGAAATAAAATACAACATTAACATTAACATTACATACATACATTTTACTAAGTAAATAAGAATATAATATTACCTACCTCTTTATTTTTTTTTGTTTTGTTTTTACTTAAATTATTTGTTATTTGTATGTAGAGATGTATTCAAAAAAACGAAGAAGATTCCACGAAGAAGAATAAAAAAAAACTTAATCCTTCTTTCTTCAAAGTTTTTCTTTTTTGGTGTCTAGTCTATCTATCTAACTTCTAACGTCAACAGCTTAGAAAAAACACTTTGCTTTCTTTCGTTTTCTCCTTTGGTTTTTTTACATGAGTTTTTATAGCAGGAGTAGTAGTAGTAGTCTTTGTTAAGAAAACTTTTTTTTAAATGGAAAGTGGAAACACTAAAAACGAGCAAGAGCAAGGGTTAAAAAAACCTAAACCGTCACTTTGTTCTTCTTCTTTTTTGTTGTTTTCAGGTTTTATTTTATTTTTGTAACGTGAACATGAATAACCAAAATAAAAAATAAATTAAAAAACATAAAATAGTAGTAATAATAATAATAATGAAAACAAAAAATAATTGGCTTGCGATCAAATTTTCAACTTTCTTCTACTTCTTCTCCTTCGAAACTTTTAACTAATGTTTTAAAGATGTTTTTGAGAGTAGGAGGACTAAAATAAAGTTTTTGTTGTATACATACATAGGTAAAAGTATGACTATTTGACTGAGCTGAGAGTCAGTTGAGTCGGATGATATGAAATGATACCTTGTCCTTGTCTCCGTTAAATAATTAAATACAAAAACTAAGAGTTCTTATACCTGGAAATTGGATAATGTAGGTAGAATAGACAAAGAAGAGCCCCAAAGTCTCCAGTACAACATTAGTTAGTTAGTTAGTTAGTTCATAGTTAAGTTTTACTTAGTTTAGTAGGTAGGTATTCTCGTATACGTGTACACAAAGTCTGTCATCCAATTTTATTTTATCAAGACAAGTTAATTTCAGAAAAGTCTGTTATATTTGTATAAAAGTTGAATATTCTACTTACTAGTAAGTAAAGCATTTTGTATTTTAGATGAATGTACTACTCAATGAATGTTGACTTTATATTCTATTCTGCCAAAGAAAAAAAAATAAATTCCTGGATAAGAACTAAGAAGAAGAAATATGGAAGTTTCAGTTTAGTTTATAGTAGTTTTTACATGCCATATTTCATTTCCTCTATTTTCATAGCATGCCTGTTGAATTGAAGGATAATTTAACATTGATTGATAATCTACTTCATCCATCCATGACTAGACTATGACTTGACTTAAAAAAATGATGGGTTTTTGTGGGATAATAGGGAATGAATCTACTAAAATCCAACCAAAGGCATAAGTTTAAGTAGGTACGTAACTTACATTATATTTATAACTAAGTTCCATTTACATTATTTTTCTCGATTGCATTTGTATTTGTATTTGTAGTAATAAAAATTTTATTAGTTAATGTGTGTGTGTGGCTGATTTGGATTTCGTTTCTTCACAATTCACATGTGAAGAAGTATTATTGTTTTTACATGATTTTCCGTTACGTTTTCATTTCTGAATTGGTTAGTATGAACTTAAAACCAATGGTAATAAATAAATTAAATTCTCAACAGTCCCAATTCCCGACTCAATATTGTTGTTTTTACTAATATAAAAGACTGAGAAAAAAAAGAAAACATGCAACATGCAACAAGCTCTCTTTCTTTCTTTTCTCTGTCTCTCTCCAGTACACACACATTGATTAAACCGACACACCTGGTTCTACCTACTTTTTTTACCTACCCGTACACATGGAATAAAATATTCATGTTCTCAAACTCTAGTAGAAACTAAACTAGTTTTTTTCCTACAATCTACAATGATTTACTAAAAAATCGACCCTGGACAAAATATGTTTTGGCCTATCATTGGTTCCTTTGTTTAGAAAGAATGAGACCCGCAGATTGGATAGGACATAATTTGTTGCATTTTTTAGCACATTGGCAGTCCTAATTTCTATTTATGTCGCTCT